>VOPJ01010995.1:0-19859 GCA_014673585.1 Semibalanus balanoides
TGCGTTGCCACTGTGCGCACTGCACAAGCAATTCAAAGAGGCAAAAACTCCCATTGTACAGCCTTCACAGGCTTCTGTTAGTAGTGAGCGGGCTATTGAAATGAACCTTCTGCCATGACCTCTTTGACATGGTTGGTATACCATAGAGCTTGGTTTTTGCTCTATGGCTTAGAGACCTTCTCGAGGAATTATGAGCCGCATAGGTTGAAGCGGTCACTGTTCTAGAAACGACTGAAAAGCAATCCCGCTGATATACGCGCGTAAGCCCAAAGCTAATGCGTGAGTAATATGGACCAAAGTTTGCAGGATCGTCTATCGTGACCGAACCTGGTGGCCAGGGGCGGAACTTTATGAAATCGCTCGGGGGGAGGGGGCTAATGTTGATTTTATAGATTTTAACTCAGTTCTTACCATGCAACGCCATAGGCCTAATGTTAAAATTTGAAATCATCCTTCGGGGTGGGTGGCCGGGCCCTCTCCAAAGATAAAAAGTTCCACCCCTACTGGTTGGCACGATTCGCAATGCTCGAGTTAAAGGATACGACTGGAGCAAGTTGTATGCTTAACTAGAGGAGGTTTTTTAACTTTTTGGTGGCGAACGCGAAACACGACAGCCATTACAGAGGGGGTGGCGGCTCCCACCCGGGTCCACGTGTCCGCTCACCGCTGCGCCCAATACCTGACCTCTATTCGGGCTGCGCGCTGCCGCATTCCGTGCTTTGCTTCTGCGAGGTGGAAGGATACATAAGAGGCCTAACTGCCGAGCCTGCAGTGAATGGGTTGGGAACGACCTGATCCTCCGTCCTATTCCGTGTGCTGTTGTTCGGAATGATAGAACCGCGGCAGTATAATCAGCATGTGGGGTGTTAACTAGTCCCTGTATAGTTCTGTCACGGCACTACAGTGGTTGTGTTCTGTGCTGTCTACAGCTATCGATGGGCAGTCGTGGCCTTGAGGCTGGTTCGCAGACCCAGCTTCCTCTGCACTTCGACGTCGACATGTGTTTCACGAGGTTTGGTTTTGGGCTTGGTGTTGGTCCGGCTTGGCCCTTGTTTCTGGGGGTTTTTGTTTCTGTGCTTCTCTGTCGTTGGTATGGTCTTACGTTTTTCGGTTGTTTTGCGCCTGCTCCGTGCGCGCACACAGCAGCCCTGCCCACCCCGTCAGCCAGCCGGCGGCGGCAGCGTCAAACGCTCTCTCCTGGCCGGGGAGCACGCTGAGGAGCGGCTCAACGGACCTGTAGTGAGGACGTTGCCCAATCTCAGGAGATTGTCGTCCGAATCATGCCTGACGGTGTGTTCTGCCTACCTTGGCCCTCACCGGTATATGAGGGTTATTTATCGTGATTTTTTTTGTGACACTTGTGGATTGTCTACTAGGAACTAATGATGTCGTTTTCTGACCGAAAAGTATCCAAGAAGTGTCCAAGAATTGTATAAGCCTAACTGACCGCTTACCAAATCGGTCACATTTTTTCCGGTTTTATTAAATCGGTCACATTTTTTTCGGTTACCAAAATTTCGGTTAGCACAACACAAATGTGACCGATTTGGGAAACGGTCGAATAGGCTTATAAATTCTTGGACACTTCTTGGACACTTTTCGGTCAGAAAACGACACCATTCCTAGTAGGAACGGAGGCAGTGGTTAAAGGTAAGGACTATGTGACCGAACGAGCAGTCACTAGTCACCGAGTAGTCGCTAGTCACCGAGTAGTCACCGCGGCCCACGCACTCGATGTGTCACCGTTACATAACGAGAAGCCTCTCGCGCGGAACGCGCACCGTTCCGGTCAGTTCCGAGAAGTTCCGAGGATATCCGGACAGAGTCAGCACGTGCAGTGAGTGGGTCGCTTCCAGTTAACGGGACGCCTTCCCGGGAACTGCGGCCCGGCTCTGAGAACCGGTCTGTCGTACCAGCAGGCGCCAGAGCGATTCACTCAGCTGGGCCGTGCCCTGAGAGGGCGGTACACTCAGCTGGGCCGTGCCTCGTGAGGGCGGTACACTCGGGGGTCATTCCCCGTGGGTGTGGGTGTGTGGGGGGGGGGTACACTCAGGGGCCGTGTTCCAGGGACGGCGGGACCCTCGAGGACCACGATCCACAGGGAGTGTGTTTACCGAGTTGCGCCGCCAGCCGGCCGGTCAGTCAGGCCGGCGGTCACGCCAATCATTACCGGTCGGGTTGGGCCACGTCCACCAGCGCTCCGAGTGCGACCACGCTGAATTATCTAATGCTGTTTGTCTGTCTGTTGACTTCTGGTTCTCAGAGGCTGCCGGTGTTGTGCTGCTGGCTTCACTGTTTTCCCGGAGAGCTGCTGGGTAGCTTGGGGACCTAATCGACATGCATAATGTACCTTCTGAATATGGCGAGTTTCACTTAAAATGCCTATAGGTATAATGGCATGTGGTGTGATGTAACTGATGGCATGTGGTGTGATGTTAGGTATCTGATGCGAGCTGCAGCAATCGGGCTCGACACATTATACCTAGGTTATTTTGCCTTAGTTAGTGAATAGTAAATCACACATTAAGGAAGAGCATGCTGTTATAGGTACTCGTATTTCCATATTCATTTACATATCCAGTGCTTGGAGGTGAGCACCTATTGATGAAATAAACATTTATCAGTGTTAATGAATTGGGCCGGGACGGGATGAAAGACCTCGTCTTTGGGGGCGAAATCTTCCGAGGTCGGAGGCGACTAACCACGTCAAATTGTCAATATGATAAGAACATGTCCGAGAATGAGCCAAAATGCATATTTAAAAAGTGGTCAAAACAATTAAAACAACAAATCATCGCCAGAGGCCGTGAGAAGTGAAATGTCAAACAATGCTACGGACCATCTGGCGTATGCCCGGTTTATGCTGTAAAGCAGGGCAGACAGACGGTACGGGCGAGAGATCCGCTGCTCTCTGCAGGCTGACAACACGCTGCTCAGCTCCTGGCGACGTATATTGGGAAGTCGAACCAGCCCAGAGAGAAGCGATCTCATCCGCGGACCGACCTAGCGGCGCGGACAACATACCGTGGCGCGGACAGCCCGGCCGGCGCGTTCCATCGTGGACAAACATCTCCGCTCGCTCCGGCCCTTCTCGACCGGCAGTCAGAAGGCACGGAAGGCGGCGGGGAGGAGAGAAGAGAGGAGAGGAGGGAGTTGGCCAGCCGGTCAGGAGCGCAGCTGGGAATGTGGAGACAACGGGCGGGGACCGACCCCGGCCGGTGGACAGACAGACAGACAGACAGATACAGACAGACAGACATGACAAGACAGACAGACAGACAGAAAGACAGACAGAACAGACAGACAGACAGACAAGACAGACAGACGAAGACAGACAGACAGAAGACAGACACGACAACAGACAGACAGACAGACAGACAAGACCAGACACGACAGCACAGACAGACAGACAAGACAGAATCAGACAGATAGACAGACAGACAGACAGACAGACAGCACAACAGACCAGACAGAACAGCAACAGACAGACAGACAGACAGACAGACAGACAGACACAGACAGACAGACAGACAGACAGACGACAGACAGACAGAACAGACAGACAGACACGACAGACAGAACGACCAGACAGACAGCGACAGACAGACAGACAGACAGACAGACATGACAGAAACATGACAGCAGAACCAAGACAGACAGACAAGACAGACAGACAGACAGACAGACAGAGACAGACAGACAGACAGACAGACAGACAGACAGACAGACAGAAGACAGACAGACACGACAGAACAGACAGACAACAACAGACAGACAGACAGACAGACCAGAGACAGTACAGACAGACAGACAGACAAACAGACAGACAGACAGACCAGACAACAGACCGACAGACAGACAGACAGACAGACAGACAGACAGAAGATCACGACAGACAGACAGACAGACAGAAGACAGTACAGACAGACAGACAGACCCAACAAGACAACAACAGACAGACAGAGCGATCAGACAGACAGACAGACAGACAAACAGAGCAGACAGACAGGACAGACAGACAGACAGACAGACAGACAGATCAGACAGACAGTCAGGACAGACGACAACAGAACAGACAGACAGACGACAGACAGACAGAAGACAACAGACAGACAGACACAGACAGACAGACAGACAGACAGACAAACAGCAAAGACAGACAGAAGACAGAACCCAGACAAGACAGACAACAGACAGACAGAACAGACAGACAGACAGCCAGACAGACAGACAGACAGACAAGACAGACAGACAGACAGACAGACAGACAGACAAGACAGCAGACAGACAGAACAGACAGACAGACAGACAGACAGACAGACAGACAGACAACAGAAGACAGACAGACAGACAGACAGACAACCAGACAGACAGACAGACAGACAGACAGACAGACAGACAGACAGACAGACAGACAGACAGACAGACAGACGCCGAGTCTAAGTTGGCTGCGCTGTTCCCAGAGCAGCCACAGTTCCCGGGCCAAGGTCTAGGTAACACCGCTGTCTCAGACGGCTGTAGTGGTCAGGTTCGGGGGCGGGGTAATACTGCTTCCCCAGACAGCTGGTGGTCAGTCTCATGGCTTGTGTTACGACTCGCCGCTGACAGCCATTGGTGCAGCTCACGGTTCAGCGAGGTAATAGTCGCGGTCCGTACACGAGAAATACCAGGGTTCGACGCAGGCGTGATCAATGTTCCGGTCCTAGTCGCGTTTTTCGGCCACTCCAGATTGAAATTAGGTCTGAGAGGGTGAAGGGGTCGTTCGTTCCAAGGCTAGCTAGCCGAGGGTGGAAGGCAATATGTCACGTTTTGACGACAGGGGTTCGGCCGGGCCTATACAGAGTTAGACAGGTATTTCTGTGTGATTAAGGCGTTCCCCTCCCTACCCTGGCCCGGCTATAGAGTGATATAATAGCCATGCCGACGATCGAGGACGACGCTGTGTTAAGTCATCTATATGTTAATATTATGTTTCACGTTGAGTGGAAAATATCTTGCATTATATTAAACTTAAGTCAAAATAGGGTGTAAGTCGGGATTTTAATATTTTAAGAGACTGTTGACTATATGGTCAAATCAAAAGCAGTTCGGTTTAATAATAACAATTTGGTAACAAAAATAACTTTTGTGATGAGAATAGGTACAACATATTCAAATATATCCTGATCAAAACACAAACATGAAACGTCTCTCTTAAGATAAAAATATGAAAATGTGATAGGCATAGGCAACGTGATACGTTAACTGAAAAGCCCTAGTGACGACTGATAAGGATCTGGCTGGTTACCTACCATTCGATCGATTACATCTATTTCCTATCTTGGACATTAATGATCGATCGCCACATACTGTAACCCAAGGTAATGTTGTCAATCACACATAAGATCCCTGGAGCCGCGACACCGGTGATTTCCTCCATGACTGATGCTCGGCATTGGTGGGTATCTAACGATCGTTTCGTAACTGCCTCAGACTCAGATTGCCAGCGCCCTCGGCCATTGCATAACACCACCGCAGACTGATATGGTCATAGCTCACAGAGGTGAATACCTTTCACTCCAGCGACGCCTTCAGCAAAACATCCTTTGGATACCCCTATAGTCCATGGCATACGGTCGGCGTAGCCTGCCTCTCTCTAGGTCGGGCGTGGGTATCTATCGGTCCAGCCCTGCTGCCAGCAGGGCGGAACGTCACAGAGTAACGGGTTGTTCCGGCTGGAGGCTTCGGCGGCCTCTTGTCGGGCTGGAGGTCAGCTGGACCCTGCTGGGTGGTACCGAGGGCCGGCCTGGAACCCAACTGGATAGTACCGGGGCCGGACCTGGAACACCACTGGATAGTACCGGAGCCGGCCTGGAACCCACTGGATAGTACCGGGGCCAGTCTGGAACCCACTGGATAGTACCGGAGGCCGGCCTGGAACCCACTGGATAGTACCGGGGTCGGCCTTGGAACCCACTGGATAGTACCGGGCCAGCCTGGAACCCACTGGATAGTATCGGGCCGGCGTGGAACCCACTGGATAGTACCGGGGCCGGCCTGGAACCCACTGGATTAGTACCGGAGCCGGCCTGGAACCCACTGGAATAGTACCGGGCCGGCCTGGAACCCACTGGATAGTATCGGGGCCGGCCTGGAACCCACTGGATAGTACCTGGGCCAGTCTGGAACCCACTGTATAGTACCGGAGCCGGCCTGAAACCCACTGGATAGTACCGGGGCCGGCCTGGAACCCACTGGATAGTACCGGGCTGGCCTGGAACCGACTGGATAGTACCGGGGCCGGCCTGGAACCCACTGGGATAGTATCGGGCCGGCCTGGAACCCACTGGATAGTACCGGAGCCGGCCTGGAACTCACTAGATAGTATCGGGGCCGGCCTGAAACCTACTGGTTAGTACCGGGCCAGCCTGAAACCCACTGCGATAGTAATCGGGGCGGCTGGGAACCACTGATAAGTACCGGGCCGGGCCTGAAGTGGAACCACTGGATAGTATCGGGGACCGGCCTGGAACCCACTGGATAGTATCGGGCCGGCCTGCGACCCAACTGGGATAGTTATCGGGGCCGGCCTGGAACCCACTGAATAGTACCGCGTGGCGTGGAACCCACTAGATAGTACCGGGCACGGTTAGCACTGTCCTCTTATTACTTAACGATAACGCGGAGCAGGTGTCCTTCCTGTATAGCATTAGCTCAGATATCACCCTCTAAAGCACGCAACCTGTCTATACACGAAGTTAAAACAATGTTCAGTTATGGACCGTCTCAGCCAGGCACGTAGCCAGGATTTTTCTCAGGGGGGGGCACGTCGGAAAAATTGCTCCTCAGCCATATGCTGCTGACCGAGGGGGGTCGGGTCGTCGCCAGAGAATCCCATTGTATTAGTGCGAATTTATTTTATTCAGGGGAGGGGGCATGGCCTCCGTGCCCCCTGGTTACGTCCCTGGTCTCAGCGCCTAGTAATAATTATGGTTTGGATACTTCCGCATCCAGTTGTGTCACAAAGCTTAGGTCATATGCATGCAGCGTATGATAGTGCATAGATATAACCCCGAGACGTCAGGTTTTTATTGGTTGGTACCTACATATGCTGTCTGGATACCGTACGGCGTACAACACTTGGTACAACCTTTCACTGGCGGATCCAGCCGTCGGCTTGGGGGGGGGCTCTTTTTTTGCAAAAAGGTACCCCCATTTTGTTCTCCTCGGATCTGGGCCGTTCACCTTATTTTGGTATTTGAGTTGTACAAATTCATTTTTTAGAGGGAAAAAAAACATAAAAACCACGATATTCCGTAGCATATATTGCTACGAAATATAGCCAAGGTACACATATAGAAATAATAGCGTTTATCTTCATACCCTTTGCAAGGGCGTTGCCGACAATTTTCCAGTGGGTGGTTGGCTGAAATGATCGAGAGAAAAAAAAATATGTGGCGTATTAATCTTGCAGCATTTCAACATAAGATTTCCATGTTATTAATAGATACTTCTTTCATATTGCTATATATAAAAAGTATTCAGCGCCACGAAGTGGCGCGATATTTTTAAACAGGGTTTTGCCTAATAAAAACCAGAAATATAGGCGGTTGCGTTTCTGCAAAGACACATATGGATTTCTATGTTATAAGTAGGTACTTTTTCTATGTTATTAAGTTATTTTAGCGCCGGCAAAGCGGCGCGAAAATTTTTTACGGCGTTTGCCTGATAAAACCCAGAAAGATAGGCGATTTGGCCTCTGCCAAGACACTGCAATGGAAATTAATTTGCCAAATTGTATATTTTGCGATTGCGGAAACTTGCCGCGAAGCGGCGCGAAATTGTCGAGTCTTTGACTGGATTTTCGACTGCAACAAAGGGCAATTTTTACGATAAATCTGTTATCATTCCCGCCAAAATGTAAACTTCCCTAGTTTTCTATCAAGATCATTGATTTCACGCTCAGTACAGGAACGCGTGGGTGGGGGGCATACTGGTATTTAATGCCCCCAAAGTCCTGTGGGGGTGGGGATGCGCCCCGGATGCGCCCTGAATCCACCAGTGGTGTTGGCGAACCCTTTCCCAAGCGTTGAAAGGGCCAAACAAAACGGATGAAAAACCCACGTTAGAAGGATGGAGAATGCAGTATGGCATGTATGGCAATGGGCCATACCCATTTTTGAGCTGATTAGTTTTAATTGAAAAAATCAAGAACCATTGACACTAATTTGAATAAAGCCAAACTTAGCTTGGAATATGTTTAGGCTCCAAGACCTACAAGTTCATTTAAATAATTGCGCCGCGTACGGCGCAAAAATTTGAGTAGGTTTGCCCTGGATCAGGGCTGTTAAAAACCGTTTTTGGTGGCGCCGGATCAAATTCTGGCCGGCAAACAAAGTGGCCCCGTGACCCCGCATGACCTGAGGGGCCACCTGTCCTTGGCTAGGGTCCCATTCAGCATGCTTTAGGGCCCTCTCACTCGACCAGGGCCCTTTCGGTCTAGCCAGGGGCCCCTACGACCTGTCCAGGGCAAAAGGTAAAACACTTTTGTGCAGAATGGCCTTTTCGGCCCCGGAGCAAACTTAAAATGTATTTATGGCGCCCACTTTATCTATCATGATCGCACTTCTTAACAGCCCGGCCCGGATATGCATTCTCATCAATGCGTCACATTGTGTATATGCGTACCTACCTCTAAAAATTGTATTGTGGCGTTTAAAAGTGTGGTAAAAAAGTGTTAAAAACGAACTATTTAGCACAATAATATAGAAGAGTAGCAGCATAACAAATGCGATGGCGAAACGGCACGATTTTGGTAAAAACCCCATATTAATATTCGTGTATTTAAATTGCACCGCGGAAGCGGCGGAAAATTTTTGCGTTTTATTCCCTGGACAACTGCATTCTTCTGTTATTTGTAATATGACCTGTTGTTGTTTTCCATCCGAAACTTGTAGTTATGGAACAGAGGCAAAGCCATTAAACATTATTACCGACCGCTTTTTGTTATGAGACTTGATTTTTTTTTGGGGGGGGGCAAACAAGCCACTTTAGGCCTTTGGGGGGGCATGGCCCTAAATGTGCCCCCCCCTGGATCCGCCAGTGCAACCTTTACGACGGGATCGGAGTCATGCGAGCTCCGAGACACTGCAAAGCAGGTCAATGTGTCATACCGCCCAGTCATACGCTTTTAACGCGACCGCCTCACGCGACCATTGTGGGATATTTAGCGTGAGCGGTGGAACGGACCAGGTTAGTGGATACACCGGAACAATGCACCATTCAGCGGGCCTTGATTGCACAAGGTCGTGCTGTAAGAGTTCCGCTGACTGGCATTCAATGCCGAATCGGTGATTATGGCCTGCTGTTTTGATCTGCTGCAGATCGCGTCGTGCGTGTCACTTCTCACTGATACCGACTCAGTGACTCTGAAGGTCGCAGTCACGGTGCCGTGCAGGTTCCAGAGACAGACTTTGTGTACCAGTATAGGCCGTGCAGTGTTCAGCTCCTTAGGGTTCACCTCACCTGACATGGTGTTAGCTTCAGCTGCTGTGGATGTCAACCGCCGATCTCAGTGAGGCCCCTCAGCGACCCAGCTCGGGGCAGGCTTCTCCTAGTGGTTCGCTCTTGGAGGACGACACTAGCTCACTGAACAGAGAGAACAGAACACTGAACAGCCCTGTTCAGACCGAGCCGCCGCCGCCGCCGCCGCCGCCTCAGCTCACTCACAGCGCGCGAGTCTGGCGCTCCACCGCGGCCCACCGCCACCGGCGACGTCGACGACACACTGCTGACTAACACTGCCGGCCGACCGACCGCTGATCCCACGCGCTCCAACACCGCCCGCTGACGCACAGAGTCCACTGACGCACAGAGTCTACTGCTGCCCGCGACCACTCCCCGACTGCCGCCGGACTCCCGCGGACTCCAGCCGGACTCTCACTGAAGCTCCGTGTGCTGGAGTGCGTCGGTCGGCCCTGCGCTCCTGACTGACTCTGAGTGACTGTCGGTCGCCGCCGCCGCCGCCGCCGCCGCCGCCGCCGCCGCCGCCATTCACATCGCCGGCGGCGGCGGGGCTGGCGCAGCGCGCGTCGCGCATAGCACCGCGCTCGTTTACAGAACAGGAGGGGCGGGAAGTGAGGGAAGTGAGGGAGGAAAAAAGCCAATGATCGGAGCTAACCTTCAGGTGATGACGTACCTACATAGGCACAACCGAGCTGCTTAACGAGTCAAAGGAAAGGTGAGGATTGAGGAGATGTAGGGGAAATGTTCCTATTAGCGACCTCTCTCCATTTGCGACCTCCCGCCATACACAGAAATTGTCACCGAATACAACTTATGAAAATGCATGACTGAATCGGCCATGTGCGTTTTACCAGTTTAAGCCATTTTCTACTTGTGTATTTATATGGTAGTGCACTGCACGTGTGCTGAAAGAAAACACGTGTCCTCCGCCGTTTAACGCACTTAAAGGGATAGTTTCACCTTTGAAAAAAATGAGAAAAAGCTCAAGAAAATGATAAAGAGAAGCAAGAAATTAAGTATCATATTACTAGTAAGTCAAAGAAACCTATATTTACGCGGAAAAACCAAATTAAATTCATATTATTTGGTATAATTCATATTTTTCCTCTAGTAATGCAAAATTCAGCTTGCTCTAGAAAGCACGTATGTCATCAAAACGTCATCAATTGGAGGGACCGTGGCGCATTACAAGACAGTAACTTGCTTAATAACTTGTTGAAGATGACAGAAAATGCAACACTTTTTGAACCACGGAGATTAAATTTCGAAGTCAAATCACTGCTTATTAATTTTTTTATTTGGCTTAATCGCCCTAGCGTCGAGATAATTTTATTGGGAAGTCACATAGAATAAAACAAACGGCAAGATACTATTATTTCCTTGGCCGTTATCTTCTGGTGTTTATCCAAGAGAAGTTTTCCGTGGTTCATCTATAGGACGTGAAAGTTTTGTGGTTAAATATTCAACATAGCCTATACCATGTAATTCATTTTACGACAAATTATCAGTGTATTCTTTTTTGCATAATCAGTGCAGTGAAACGAGAGTTATTCCTGAAACCCTTGCGCACTCAAGGAAGCAAGCCAAGATTAAAACGGATTTCGGCTTCATCTGTAAGACTAGGTCGTCTGAATGAATTTTGCTGGGAATGTTGCTGAGAAAACGTTTTTTATAGACGAATTTAAAGCATCAAAATCACCGAATTTAAATCCTCCCAAAGTTTTTCTTTCAATCCAGGAATGAGGTTACTGAAACAATATTGTTTTTGTCCAGTCCAGCACTAAAGCATTTCTATCGAACACTTTTCCCAAAGTCTTACGTCATCTCTACGTTTCTAATCATGCGTCACACAGCCAAAATCAGCCAATTCAGCGATTGGAGTTTACCGGGTATACCCGGTCCCGACTTTAGGACGAATATTAAATAAATAAGAGGTTTCTTGGAAAATTTTGAAAGCGTCACAAGTCATTTCGAGCATGGCCGCCACAACTTGGCTATCTCAACTCAAAAACCCTATGTTAAAGGTTTTGAACTATTTCCCTTTAATATGTGCGTTTTTTACACCTGCAGTACTTCTCAGAAAACAAAGTTTGTTTTGTTCTTGAATTTGTAATATTATTATGGTTTATTTTTGTGTCGATTTCCCGAATGCATAGGTGTGTTGGTTATTGTTTATGCGGACTTTGATTTGGAACACTTAACATTTCCTATTTTGCGCCCGTAGGTCTTCAAGGTTCAACCCGCTGATCATTTTAAGCTTTAAATTGGACTCCAATGGCTTCCTTTCGTTACGACCGACAAGCTGGTTTTTGAATTTTGAGTCTGCCCCAAATAGGAGTAAAACGGCAGAAACGGAAACTTTATAAGGCAATATCCATACATATTCCTTAACTTGGTATGCTATATCAACACGGTGGCAAACTGGGAACAGTTCCCTATTTGCGTTTTTTGCAGGAGCTTACAAGATCGCAATTTGCGATTATATATACGAATGTGTGAATAAAGTAAGACCATATATGTCTAGCAAAATGTTCACACTTCCTTTAAAACAAGTTCCCACGGTCGTAACAACGACAGCATAATCACCAGCGCGCTTTCAACCTAAGAGGGTCGCTAAATCGGAACATTTCCCCGTATATAGGGGAAATGTTCCGATTGTTCCGATATGTTCAAGCTTTGATGTTCAGTGATACTTTGATGTTCAAGCCTGTGCTATAATAACATTGTTGGCCGGTCGGTTGGCCGGGCGCGCGGCGCGCCAGTCTAATGGACTGACGGGTCGCGCGCCCGGTCGACCGAAGGGGCACTGCCACGCCGCCACGGCCTAGAGCGAGGCAGTGCGGGCGGGGGCAGCGGCCTGTCTGGAGCGCCGGGGAGGTACCCCACAGCTCTCCCCGGGCCGGGCGGTAACCTCAGTCCTCCCCGGAGCCGAGACGGCTATCCAACGTTACGGGCACCGTTTCGGCTGGCCAGACGGGCGCACAGATGCCGTCTGTTGGCGAGATGTTGATGTGGGAGATGTTTTTGATGTGTTTGGTGTTTGGTTGTTTTTGGGTGTGTTTGGTGTTTTTGTTCGTTTTGTAAATATATTAGCCCTTAAGTGGGACAAACCATAAAAAACATTGTTGAGATATTGAAGTCTGTTAATACATCAGTGTCCTATAACCCTGCGGCTGCGGGAGTGTCTATTTTATGTCCACCAGCCTAGTTTATCGGCTGAGTGAGAAAATGCTTTTAGCGAGCTTGTGAAGTTTATGTCGCTGTTTGTGTATATGCCATTGCATTGACGTACAGTAGGTACACACAAGGGGGTCGACACGCGACAAAAACTGGTGTTCCTTTTTGCTCGGGGGCGGCACCTAGCATGGGGGCGGCACCTGGATGAAGGGGCGGCAACTTTCTGTAGGGGCGGCACCTTTCTGAAGGCACCTGACTGAAGTGGCGGCATCCGGTTAAGGGGCGGCATATTTTTTAGAGGCAACACCATGGCTGAAGAGCAGCATCTTTCTGAGGGGGTGGCACCTGGCTAAAGGGGCGGCATCTTTTGAGGGACGGTACCTGACTTGGGTGACTTCCGGTCAGTGGCAGCACCTGAGAATGGGATGGCGCCTCGTCGAGGGTGACACCTATGACGGTGGCGGCACATTGGGACGTCTCAAAAAATGATGCGGCTAGTCTGAATGGCCTGCTAGGTGTCGCCGCGGGACGCCCCTTGGTACTCACTACTCACTACACATCATAACTCGTTTTGTCAATAAGGAAAATGTCCGGAATAAAGTTGTTTAGCATTATCTGCGCCTGTTTAGCGTTTATCTCCGGCCTGCCTATGTCCGGTTCGAAGCAGGTAGGTACAGTTGCCGGCAGAAGTATCGCTACCCCCTGGCTGGCTCGCCTGACGAACACTGGAGCGGTAGGCTGTGCCGCAGGGCCTCCTCTAACATGTTAACTGGGGGGCTGCAGTCCCCCCCCCCCCAGTGAGCCGCCAGGCCCCCCAGTCGAGCCGAAATCGGGTCACTGGGGGCAGATAAATGTCATCGTGGTATGTATAAAAACGACAAACTCAATTCCGGTCGAAATAAAATTAAAACCGAATTGACGCAGTATTAAAAGAAAAATGCTGTTAAGTAGTGGAAAAGACTCGATCGGTAACTTGATAATAGCATACCATTTAGGTTTAGTGCGGAAAAATACCGCATTCCAACTAGTGTTTTGAGCAATATAGGCAATTTTCGCGCTTTATCATCTCCTGACAGTTAAACGTAGCATGTTTGGTATGGGGCGCCGGGCTTTGATTTGGTGATGCTGGACTTGATCGCTGGCATGTTTTCGAAACTTTTTTTCGACCATTGGCGGCGGATTCGTTAGCTTTAAGGCGGGTTGGGGGGCAAAGCAAGTCTCCTAGGCGTCAGGACGCTTTTTTAGATTCGGCCGCTTTCATATTGGTCAGCCGGTCAGAGGCCTAAAGGAAAGCCATGGGGGGTCTTCATAAGGGTATTTCCAACTGGTCAGAAGAGGCCTTGCCAAGCTTTTACAGTGCCCGGCTCTATACGCCTCCGGTGACTGGTCATATGTTACTCGGACGGTCTGAGAAGGTTATTTCATAGACCTACCGAGAGTGGTCAAAGAAGTCCCAGACGGTCGACAATAATTTCAGACCCGACCTAAGAATGCCCTCGGGCTTGTTGTAAGGAGTGTATTTTATTAGGTAGCCTCAGAGCTGTGTAGGACGGTTGAGAGTCCCTCGGCCAGTTCTAGGGAGGCCCTAGCTAGGTCTGAGAGAACCTGCGGCTGATCCGAGACGGATTGCTCGCAATTCTGAGTGCGCTTTTGTTGTTCTTCAGAGTTCTTAGTTCGGTTTGAAAGGGCCTCGGGTCGGCTTGAGAAGGTTTTCTGTCGGACTGAGAGGCCGATCTGAAGGTCCTGCTTTCAGACCTCAGAGGTCCTACTAAGGCGAGAGAAGCCTTTTGTTGGTCGTGAGAGAACTGGAAAGTCGTGGTAACAATGACTGACGATACGCGTAATCAACGGAAATTACTGCAAATATGGAGGGGAGGCAATAGACACCCACTGTATCACGTCTATTAAGGTGTAACCTGGATCTATGGCCGACGAATTTATGTAGTTCATAGTAGATAAAGGCGATAGAGCGATTTTAGCGATAGAAGCGATATAGAGCGATAGAGCGATTTAGATGCGATAGAGCGAATAGAGCGAGACCTGATTAGACGATAGAGCGATTAAGAGCGAGGAGCTGGAGCCGGAGCCTCTATTATACTTTATAAATAATAAAATATTAAAATATAAAAATATATATATATATATTAATATATATATATTTATAAGAAAAATATATTTATATATATATAATTACATAGGTATTATAATATATATATATATTGTATTAAAAATATATATGTATAAAATATATATATATATTGTATATATTAATTTATTCAATATAAGTGAAATGGCTCCCGGCTGCCTCTCGCTCGTCGCTCTCGCTCTCCTCTTCGCTCTCGCACGCTGTCTCTCTCTTTTTTCTCTTTATGTCCGCTACCTAGCAGTATTTAAATCCAAAGTATGGGTTCCGTGCTTTTTGAAAACGTTGTTTTCAACTATGTGCTGCGGGTAATTGCCTGCTATTCTGGGATCACCTCACACATAACCAACTCCGAGCTCGCCCGCTCCCTCGCCTCCCACCGACCTAGTGACCCTCCGGCGGTCTGGCCACGTCATAAATGATATATATTACGTCAGATGGGTCGTGCGGTTTTCAATAAATATATTACGCTTCATAAAACGTAAACTGCGCCGTGCCACTGTGGCGGTTAGAAGTGGACTGGCTGGAGCGACCCGAGGTGTGACGCGGCACACCTACCGCTCCAGTGTTCGTCACGGCTAGCACAGGGGTAGCGATACTTCTTGCCGAAACGTGTACATAACACCAGTGTCCAGCTAGCCACACCCCGTCAAACTGACACGTCACTTCTGCTGCGGTGCTGTCCAGGCAGTAGCCAGGATTTTTTGCTCAGGGGGGGGCACGTGGAAATTAATCATTTGCTCCTCAAACATATTGTTGCTGACCAGGGGGGGGGAGTTGGGTCGGGTTCCAGAGAATCTCATTTATCTTACTGTGAATTTATTTCGCTCGGGGGGGGCATGGCCCCCGTGCCCCCCCCCCCTTGGCTACGTTCCTGGTGCTGTCCCTCTGTCCATCTCCTCAAATGCTCCAAAGTCCGGTCTCCCAGCAGCGGCGGCGCAGCCGGCGGCGGCGGACGCTGCGTCCTGGCTGTTTGGCTATTACGATAATTTTTACCGGCTGATTGGGAGACAGCGGGAGGCTGCGTCAGATGGTGCATCGTTCCAGATTCAGCGGGTCACCGACAGGTGGCCGGGGTCAGCCAACCTCATCATGAGGGTGGCACCGGGGCCGGCCTGGTGGCCAAACGTGCCTAGCGACACGTGTTAGACGTCACCACCGTCCACCAGCCACGTGCCACATGCATGGCACGTCCGCACGCACGTGGCACACATGGCGTCGTCTCTCGGCACGTGACTGGTAGACGGTGGTGTCGACACGTGGCTGTGGATCAGTGTTGTCGGACGTAAGCATGGTGGACGGCGATGTCGTCTCTCGGCACGTGGCTGGAGGGTGGTGTTGTTTCTCGACACGTGGCTGGTTAATCTTGTTTCGGCACGTGGCTGGTGGATAGTGGTGTCGCCTCTCAGCCCGTGGCCAGTACTTGGTAGACACTGGTGTCGACACGTTGCTGGTTGACGGAGGAATGGTCTCTCGGCACGTGGCTGGTGGACGTTCTGTCGGCACGTGACCGACAAACAATGGTGCTGTTTCCTTTGCACGTGGCTGGTGGTTTCATCCCTCAGGATGTGGCTGGTGGAAGTTGGTGTCGACACGTGGCTGGTGGACCGTGGTGTCGGCACGTGGCTGGTGGACGGTGGTGTCGCCTATCGACACGCAGCTAGTGGGGGCAAGACTATCCTCTCTCGGCACGTGGCTGGTTGACGATGGTCTTGGCACGTGGCTGGTTGAAGTTGGTGTCGTCTCTAAGCACGTGGCTGGTAGAAAGTGGTGTCATATCTCGACACGTGGCTGATGGACAGTGGTATTGTTTCATGGCACGTGGCTGGTGGACGGTGGTGCCGCCTCTCGGTACGTGACTGGCTGAGGGTGGTGTTGTTTATCGGCACGTTGCTGGTGAAGGTTGTTTCGGTACGTGGCTGATGGACGGTGGTGCTGTTACTCGGCACGTGGCTGGTGAACAGTGATGTCGACACGTGGCTGGTGGATTGTGGTGTTGGCACGTCACTGGTAGACATTGGTGTCGCCTCTCGGTACGTGGCTGGACGGCTGGTGGAGGTTTTGTCGGCACGTGGCTGGTGGACGGTGATGCTGTTTCTCGGCACGTGAACTGGTGAGCGATGGTGTCGGCACGTGCTGGGTGGACGGTTGCGTCGGTACGTGGCTGGTGCACAATGGTGTCGTCTCTCGGCACGTGGCTGGTGGGTGTTGATGTCGCCTCTCGGCACGTGGCAGGTGGCTGGTGGACGGTGGTGTCGGCACGTGGCTGCATGGTGGATGGTTGTGTCGTCTTTCTGCATGTGACTGGTGGATAGTAGGTGTCCTCTCTCGGCACGTGGCTGGTAAACACTGTAGTCCGGCACGTTGCAGGTTGACGTTGGTGTCGTCTCTGGAGACGTGGCTGGTTGACAGAGGTGCTGTTGATCGGCACATGGCTGGTGGACGGTGGTGTCGGCACGTGGCTGGTGGAGGATGGTGTTGTTGTTTGGCTCGTGGATGATGCAGAATATGTCGGTACGTGGCTGGTAAACAGTGGTGTCGGCACGTGGCTGGTTGGACGATGGTGTTGTCTCTCGGCACGTGGCTGTTTGGCAGTGGTGTCATACTTCGGCACGTGGCTGGTGGTGACAGATGGAGTTGTCTCTGGGCACGTGGCTGTTTGGCAGTGGTGTCATACTTCGGCACGTGGCTGCTGGACAGGTGGTACCGACACGTGGCTGGTAGATAGTGGTGTAGGTGAGTCGTCTCTTGGCACGTGGCTGGTGTAAGGGTGGTGTGTTTTTTTCTCAGTATGTGGCTAGTGGAGGTTGTGTCTTCACGTGGCTGGTGAGCGGTGGTGTCGGAACGTGGCTGGTGGACAGTGGTGTCGCAACGTAACCGGTGGACGGTAGTGTCAGCACGTTGCTGGTGGATGGTGGTGTTGGCACGTGGCTGGTGGACAGTGGTGTCGTCTCTCAGCATGTGGCTGGTGGATTGTGGTTTTGTTTCTTGACACGTGGCTGGTTGACGGTGATGACGGCCCGTGGCTGGTGGCTGGTGGAATCGGGACGTGGCTTGTTGATGGTGGTGCACGTGGCTGACAAACGGTGGTAATGTTTCTTGGCACTTGGCTGGTGGTGTCGTCCCTCAGCACGTGGCTGGTGGAGGTTGTGTAGGCACGTGGCTGGTGGACGGTAGTGTCGTACCCCGGTACATGACATTTCGCCTGTGCAGTGTGACGAGAGGCCAGATGTCCACCGGTCACGTGACGCAGACCGGGGTTGGAAAGAGACGAAATTGAGAGAAATGAAGATTCCCACGCGTAAGTCCTCGGGGACAGCCGGACAGCTGCCGTCGGAGCGGTGAGACAGCCGGACAGCTGCCGTCGGAGCGGTGAGACAGCCGGACAGCTGCCCGTCGGAGCGGTGAACAGCCGGCCAAGCTTGCCGTCGGAAGCGGTGAGACAAAGCCCGGCCAGCTGCCGTCGGATGCGGGTGAGACAGCCGGCCAGCCGCCGTCGGAGGCGGTGAGACAGCCGGACAGCTGCCGTCGGAGCGGTGAGACAGCCGGACAGCTGCCGTCGGAGCGGTGAGACAGCCGGACAGCCGCCGTCGGAGCGGTGACTCACACTCGTGTCGATTCAGAGGCGCTGTTCTCCCCACACACGGCGTGACCGGAGAGAAGATAACCGTTGGCGTTTCCGGTGTACCGAGGCCAGCGGTCCGCACTTCCGGCCGGCCAGAGCTGATCGGTCTCCTGGGCTGATCCGGGCCAGGCGGAAGTACGGGAGGAGGAGCGGCACGCGTCACACTCTGCAGGCCAGCCAGAGCCAGTTCGTCCGGCTCAGCGCGGCCCGCGGCCGGGGTTAGGTGTTAATTGTGAGTCCTTGAAGGAAGAAGAGAGAGCTCCGTCCTTCGTGCTTCATTACACTAGAGCGTGAAGAGCTGGCTATCAGCAGCTCATCGTTTTCACCCGGTTGCGTGAACTAGATGAAATCCAGCCAGAAGAATCGGTCAGGCGGGCAGGTTAGAGATGAACATCAATGCCGAGGTAAAGTGAGGGTCAAGGTAATGCAAGTTTACCTTCTAACTACAATTATTGGTGTGGTATTGGTGCTTCACGACTAAGCGACTTTGTGTCATCTATAGTCGTCTCCCACGCAAACCCGAGCGGAGAAACCGAATGACGTCGCCATTAACCACTGCCATACTCGAACCAGCAGCCTACGGATTCCGATGATCCCAACGCTCTACCAACTGAGCCACCGAGTGATTCGCAGGATGTGGCTCGTTTATTACAATCTTAAGTGGTTACAGTTAGTCAAGCAAATTATTAACCCTTACAGTGCGCCGCGCTGTCCCCATGGCATTGCCTCTCCAACGTAACTGGCCATTTGTTTACCATTTCCAGCATTCATACCCTTCAGAACATACAATGTACAGTATATTTCGCTTATTTTGATGCACACGATCACGGACGACGTACCAGCACGGATAGCTTTTCTCCATCGTTCATACTTCTACAAAACAGGAGCACACCTCAACGACGTCCAGGAGTCGATTGCATGACTGTGGCGCCACCTGTACAATCTACTGACCACAGGTAGCGCCACCTACCATCCACATGCGAGGACACCATGTACCGACAGCTGCTCGTCAGGAATGGCACCGGCCTGATCCGCCGCGAGGCGCGATCTGGAATGTTTAATCGATGATGATTGGGGCTTAAGAGCGCCGTAACACCGAACACCTTCGGCAAAATGTATCCAATGTATAATATTCCCGAATAAGTAAACAACATTTGGCTGCCTATGACCATCTAGTCGAACGTAGCACATTCAGGCAAATCATCCACCACATTAGATTACATAGGGATTCCATTGATGGTGCTCACGCACGTATTTACAGCACAACGCGCTCAATATACATCATCTAGCACACGCCAATCACAGACTCTAGTTAGATGCTAGATTCTGTCAACCATATCGATATTAATCTTGAAGTACACGTATGGGAAGTATTCTCCGGTGCCGAAGCCTAGACCAGGCATTTCAAAA
>VOPJ01010996.1:0-19861 GCA_014673585.1 Semibalanus balanoides
GATGACCGTAGAGACTCGCAACCGGTGCAAAAACGTTCGTCTCGTCAATTCGCATATTATCGTATGGACCTTGACGTTGACCCGGTCAATTTGTTTAATTTACCCAAATTTGTCCAAATTGGTATGTATAGAACCGTCTTGATATGAGAAACACGATTGTATCAAAATTATTGCCCTTTAACCCGCGCACTGCAGGGAGGGTTGATTTCCGCCCCCCCCCCCATCAGGTTTTTCAGGAGTAGCGGAAAAACGGCGGCGCGCAGCGCCGCCAAATTTATCACACCTGTTTCGGCATCAATTACCCACACTTTGGAAAAATTTGACTTGAGGTCATCTCAGGTCAGGTCACAAGTCCATGTCAAGTGACCTTACCTTTAAAAATGTTTGTGTGCATGCCAAAGCCACAGTCTTTTCCCGAAAGGTTTGAAACTTGCAGGATTTTATACAAATATAAGTACCTAGAATTCGTATATCTCGGATTTTTCGTATCGGTGACCAAAGGTCAGGTCAATTTCCTGACCTCCCTATTATAAGTGAATGGGAAAATTAACAAATGCTTCCTTTTCAAAAAATATGCATTGGATCATGCTAATTATTTCAGAATCATGCTATTTTAGCTCATTCTACATGATCAAGGTGCAATTGCTGTTCAGTGATTTCTACAAGGTCATCTGAGGTCATCTGAGGTCATCAGCAATGATTTACTAATAACTATTGATAGAAAAGTGATAGTGACGAGTAGTTTACACCACTGTGTTCGTCTCGTCTGTCCGCGTTGCCCCATATGCAGCATGGCCTACCTGGGTCACCAAATGACCTTGACCTGAGGTCAAATTTTGAAGTTGACCTTACCAGGTCACTGTGTTTATGTTTCAAAGCGCCTCAATGAGACAAACACGATGGCGTCAAAATCATTTCCCTGTCTTTGTTAGGTAAAATGCTATTCACGAAAAACTGTTTTGTTAAAAATAGTTTTTTGGCCTTGCATGACCTCTGGAGCCTAAACTATTGATCTGAGCTCAGTTTTGAGGACACGGGTGCGATTGAAAATTTAAATAGCCATCATTGCTTCTTTAATCGTTTGCTCCTAGCTATCATAGTTTTGAAGATAATCAGGGGTTTCTGGAAAAGAGTCCTAAAACCGGAAAATCTGACCTTTGATGACCACTGGTGACCTCAATTGTGACCTGATCCAAGAAAATACTGAAATACTTTCGATAGAGCTTTTCTAGAGCTATCTAATGCCGTTTCCGCTTGTCGCTACGTTGCGTAGTTTTCGAGATCTCACGGGGGGCGGAAATCAACCCCCCTGCAGTTCGTGTTCCTCGCGAACCCCCTGCAGTGCGCGGATTAAGATTTAGGTAAACAATTATTCACAACAAAATGCTTAAAAACAGGTTTGTTTATATTTGATGACCTATATTGCCAAAACTATTTACCTGAGATGAATTCTGATGACGTGTTGGCGAAAGAGGATTGAAATAGCTTTCCATTGGTTTTCTTCTTCGGATTCCTCCTATTCCCTTTTCCCACAAAAATGAAGTTTTACTTGAAATCGACAGACGAGACCAAAGTATATGGCAAATGCATTGCATTTTGCATACAAACTTTCCTACCGAAAGATATTTTAAGTAAAAGTTGATAAGTGTTTCACACTTTTAACTACCGGTACTTGGCAAGTACTTTCGGTCCTCATCAAACTGCGGATTTTTCCCGTATTGCTTTGTTACGTAATAGTGGAAAATATATTTTGCTTTCTGCTTGTTTCGATTATATTGCCCGTCGATCCTCTACAGTAAAAAGCCATTGCATACCAAAGTAGCACAGTTAGCAGTTTACTTATGCACATAACGGCGGGCTAGTTAGTACTTACTTGTAAAATTCATTCCGTTAAGAGTTTTGTATAGTTTGTCTCTGGCTGCATATCACACTATGCTGTATATACCAGTAAGACGCCTAAACGGCGAGGACGCGCGAGTCCGAATCAATCCGGCGTCAATTTATCACCCGTCGCAACGGAGGTTCGTCTTGTGCAAAGCATGTATTTGAATTATTTCGCTATGTGTTGTTTTGCCGTCGCAACATAGATCGAATAAATGGGATTCTTTGAACTAATAGGTTTGAGCGTTTATTTTTAAATTTTGCATTATAAAGCTTCATGTTTGTAGGCAAAAAATTCATTTTGGGTGGGTATTAGATGGATTTGATTGCGCTTTACAGCTGCATCATTTGTTTGTCTCGCACCCTTTGGTTTTGAAGCTACGGCGGTGTATGAAGGGAAATGTTATAGATCGTCACTAAAAATATTACAGGCCAGATTTTAACACGAAATACTCGTATTAAAGCTCAAATTTTTGCATGCATTTTAGAGAGGTACATTGGGTCTACAGATTGTGTGTTTGTTTTATCGCTTCCACGTCCCTAGGTGCTGAGCATGATTTAATTGTGAAGATTTCATAAACTATATTTGCGCTTGTATATGGCCCAGTAACTTTGCCGTAAACGCGCGCTGGATGGACCATGTGATCCCGGGTGATCGTTTCTCTACATCTGTGTGACGTTGTCTTTGCGACTTTTGGTTTGCGCGATATAGGTCCGGTATTGCAACGATGTTTGCAAGTAATTTTTCGTGGACCCGGAACAGGGGTGCCACGTGCGCGACGTGCAGTGTGACCAGAGTTTTACCTGGATGCAAACATTGCAGTGGTGTGTTCTCAGCCTCACACCAAATGTTAGCTTTCATAGGTTCCAGCCGTTTCTCAGCTACAGCGGATAATCACTTTCTGACACCCTGACGCGGCAGTGTCACGCGCCGTGCTGACCCATCACATGAGAAAAAACATGTGAATAACATGTCATTGCTGGGGCTATCGTATGGCG
The DNA here is from genome assembly GCA_014673585.1 of Semibalanus balanoides. Lineage (NCBI taxonomy): Eukaryota > Metazoa > Arthropoda > Thecostraca > Balanomorpha > Balanidae > Semibalanus > Semibalanus balanoides. Next base: position 2,881 of record VOPJ01010996.1, read on the forward strand.
AAAGACCGCTTTGTCAATCGGATGCGGGGATAAAAAGATATAAAGGCTTCTGACCAGCGTCGCGGTCTGGCCCGGCCGGGTCGGCCGCTTATATGTGAGAAAAATCCGGTATTCAATGATGACTCGCTCCGCGCTTCGCGCTCGCTCGTAATAATGAAAAATGATCCTTCCTTAAATAATAAACCAATGATAGAACAAAATTGCAATAAAATCGGTAGCTCACCTATTCTCATGAACGGCGACCTATTTAGTGCCGGCGATTATGACCTGTTGGTTATGACATGACTCTGACCGGCCAGCCGGTCGTCGGCGGCCGCGCAGTTGCCTCTGACGTCACATCGTGTACAGACTCGAAGCTAGCCGAGCCGGGCCGGCGCCCAGTCCCGGTCAGAGGTTACGTTTGGTAGATATGGTTCATATGATTGTCAAAAGGTACCATTTGTATCGGTCGGAGGAAGCTGGCAATTTGTCATGATTTCCTTGGATAGCTGGGCTAGTGGACAGAGCTGGGTTTTTCAACAGGCGATGCATTGTTTGTCCGTGACTGGCCGGGAGCCCGCTCCGTAAGCCGGGTCGGCGACGCGCAATGCTCAGCTCGCGTGTCGCGAGGGGCGATTCTGCGCGTGAGGTGCAAGCGGAGTGCAGTTTAGTGGCCGACAACTTTGGGAGCGCTTGGCTTTGATGCAGCCGTGCAACCAACCAAACCATCTAATGGCTTTGCATTATATGATACCTTGACGTGCAGAGTATGACGAATCGGTAGACATGTCATTGGTCTGCGTTTTCGCTACACCATACGCGATAGCCCTGGCCAAACGAAAGGGGCGCGATTTCAAACAAAATATCGATTAAAAAAGGCGTTCGATGGATTTTTGAAAAAATACATCGCTGGATTTCACGTGAGCTCAGCTTTCGAATGGTGCATCCACCGTAGTTTGACCCTTCCGATCCTTTCAAACGAACCGTAATCGCGCAGTCCCGCGTTACAGCTTCTCCACTTTTTGTCGGAGGCTCTATCCATCAGTGACTAGGATGGCGTCGGCTGCCACTCTGGGCGGCGCGGCGAGGTCACGCGTGCTGAGGCTGACGACACTTCGTGGAACTAGCCCAGCATGCCGTCCTTAACATAACAGTCGGCCGTGCGACGACGGCTCGCGTCTGTCCTAAAACGTAAGACCGCTATGCTAATACCGCGATAAGTATACGCAGAAACCATTATGCTAAAAATGGCTACAAACGTATGCGGAATCGATTATGAAAACATGTTGGTGTTCTTCTCTATTACGGACTTAAGCGTTTCTGAAAAGCAGCCAATTTAAAATGCACCTAACTGAAAAGCAGTTAACTTGAGCTACTATGGATTTCAGACCGCGTGAGACCCCGTTTTTTGGCGATAATTTGTTAAGAAATGGCCGAATCCGAATCAAATTTTCGCACAGTCTATTTCAGCCCAGGCGTATATTTCTGTCCGTACAGTCGGTTAACAAAAATACAAACTTATGGTACTTGTCATTTACTCGTAACGTTAAAATCTTTTCGGTTAACCAAATCCCAGTGACCCCACAGTAGAGGCTACCGTGACGTAGGCTGTGAGTTGTGACCTCAACAGCACGTGATTACCGACGATGATGACGATAAGACAGCAGTGCTTTTGAGGTCACAACCTACGTCCACGGTAGCCTCTACTGTGGGAAATGGGTCTACCAGCAGATTCTTACGTTTGCACGGGGCAATGCTTTGGGGCATCGCCGACGAAGGTTGTTTTTTTTCCATGCCCGCCACACTCCGCCGCAAACGAAACATAAACGCCGCAAACGCCGCGCACGAAGGCCACCCGCAGACGCCGGCCCGCAGACGCCCGCCCGCAAAATAATATATAATCTCTCGGATAGGTGGCGGGACTTGGCCGGGACCTCTAACGTATTTTGGCTTTTAAAAGTCTGGTAAGACGTGAATTAACGCGACCTGCCAATAAGGACAATCACCGCGATAAAAAGTGCGCCCTAACCCCACAGATATACATAGTCCGAAACGTGTCGCATTCGCCTACATCTTCAGCAGCCACACACCGCCCGGAGCTAGGATCGGCACGGCAAAAGAAGAGAAGATAAAGAAACTTTCGCGCCACCCTGCAACCCGCCCGCCAGTAATTTTAGGGCCCGCGCGCTGCTCTAAATACGTGCTCTATAGAGCCCCGCATATACCGACCTGACTCGTCAATACTCTAGTAGTCCTGCTTAGCCTAGACGGCACCCGAAGCAAATCACGGGCGCCCATAACGCGTTGCAACGCCGCGCGCAAACGTGTTACCTGCCAATAGCAGCTACGTAAACGCCGCTCCGAGACGCTCACCGTCAAACGCCGCCCGCAAAACGCTCGCCGCAAAATTCAGCCAGTTCCACAAGCGCGCCACATAAGATCCGCCAAATCCGCAATCGCCGACCGCGAACGCCGCGCAAACACCGCCGCAACACACCATGCTTGTAAGACAAAATCCGCCCGCTAGACCAACAAATCTTCGCCCACAAACAGCGGACCAACGGCCGCCGTAGGAAACGCCGCCCGCAAACCCATCACAGTACCGCACTCTCGCTAAAATTAGACCGCATAACGTTCCAGTCCAAATCGCATAATCACTCGGACGTACCTCGCAAACGCCGCCCGCTAAATCTGCCCGCCACAGCTCACGCTCGATGCAAACGCCGTCCCGGAAAAAACGCGCCCTGCAAAACGCCAGTCGCCGCCAAACGCTGCCGCAAACGACCGCCAAACGCCTTGACTCACACCAAAAGCGCCGCCCTAGACATCACTCAGATTTCTAAACAGTTTATTCATCCATACGCCCCGGCACAACCGCCCGGCGCACAAACATGGTAAAAATAACTCCGCCAAACCGTCTGCTAAGCGCAAACTCCCGCCTGACAATACGCCGTATCCAGCCAATTATGATCCTGAGCACCCTCTACAATCGCCGCCAAGCACAACGCCAATCCGCCAACGCCGCCCGCGAAATCCGCCCCGCAAACGCCGCCCACAAAACGCCGCCCGCAAACACCGGCCCGCAAACGCCGCCCCCCCCCCGCCCAACGCCGCCCGCAAACGCTGCCCGCAAACGCCGCCCGCAAAAATGAAAAGGCGTGTTTTCTGACAGTTTCCTGACTGGGATTTGAACCCAGGACCTTTTCATGAGTGAGTGATATGAACCAAACCCAACCGCTCTTGATTATAGTTGGCACTGTTACAGAAAACGTAGACAAAAACATGAAAATGTATGTAAACTAACAGATCCCTGACTGGGATTCGAACCCAGGACCCTTGAATGAGTTAATGGTAACACCTAAACACATTATGATGTTTTCACAGCTGAATCTGGCACATGAAACGCAAATAAAAAACATGAAAAGCGTGTTTCCTGTCAGTTTCCTCGACTAGATCGAACCGACGACTTTTTGTATGAGTGTATTGATATCTATATCGATTGCAATCAATGCCCGTCATCCAGTAGCTATGTGAACACGGTTTGGCAGCCATTAGTAAATAATACTGATCCATCAATCATCATGCCTCCGGTGAATATCGATAACTATATGATATCGATAACTATATCGATATGAAACCGATAGTCGTTCGACATAGTATGGCTGCATAGTTTGGTTGGCATTGGCAAGCACCATTGATGTTTAATGACGCTAAAGTAAACTATAGATAAAATAATGATTTCATGTTTCCCTGACGGAGATTCCGAACCCAAGACCCTTTATGAGTGAACTTCAAAGCACGTGGGCGGTCTGGTTCTGTCCACCGGGACCCTTGCACAGAGCTCCGATTACCTATTTGGTGAACTTGCAATGCCCCATTGCCACTACGGGCTGCCGAAGTTACCCGTGTCGTAAATTTGGGGGTGCAGGTGCATCCAACTAGGATATACAAATGACAAATACTCTGTCAAAATCAGATAACGCCAGCAGACGTCAATTCGTTGCACGCAAACCACGAAACTTAGTGGTCTATTTGCCGCAGCAGTTGGCCGCCAGGGACCGCTAGTGAGCCAGTAATTTTTTACGTCGCAAGCTCACAATAACAGTAAATTTATATACAAATTATTACGATTTTTTTTTAAAAACATCAATAACAAATTGTTTGCGACGTCAAAACACCCTATTTCACTAGTGAACCCGCAAGGCCAGCTGCTGCAAAAATTCAGCTGTTAGTGCGCCGCTTCTCCGACGCAGAAGCCGCAGGTGATTCGTAATTTTGCGCATAAATGCAAATTGTGTTACAGCTGACTAAATTATGTTTTATCAATAAAATAGTATTTATGACAATGTTTAGAAAAACATGTACGAGTTAATTAAGTGAAAATATTATTTCCATTCTAATTCACACAAAATTGCATTAAATATTACTCGGAATATTTTCCGACGAGGCTACCACATCCTACTTTATAGTTGAAAATCTAGGTTCATGTCAGAGTTATTCCAAAAAGCATACCAGAACTAGTTAATATGGTAACATAGTCAGTATGTTCTAGTTCGAACCAGCCGTGACGTAGCCGTTCCCAGAGCAAAACTTGATCCTACTCATTGATATATACTCTGCCCGCATCCACTTCGCGCAGCTGCGCGAAGACTGTGTTTCGAAGAAGATTGCCTTAACGCTCATTACTTATTGAGCACAGCGATGTTGTCATCTCGCAATATTTTCTGTAACAGCATATCACACTACTGAACATCACATCACATAAACAAATAATTCGTTATTTATCGTGAGCTGGATTAACAGGCCGTTAGCTGAAGGACTCTGGATGCGGTGATGCGGATAGATCTCTTGTGTTTGGAGGTGTGTTGCCAATGAAGGATTGCAAACTGAAGAGATGATACGGGATTCAACAACAACTACATATTTGCGTGTTTTTAATCAAATGATGAGGCATGTTTCTAGCCAATCTTGGAGTTAATGGCTAAATTGCTAGACTCGTTAAGCTCCCTTGCTATTTCCTATTGTTGCCAGTTTCCTGATGCTAAGACGTACATTGGTGTTTTCCTTAGTCAGTTATTTAGATCGCCAACACTAGCTGCACATCACAGCACGTCTGTTATGCAAAACGCCTGAGTGGTTGTCAAATATTTATAAGGCCCCTGCCCTCACTTTGATGGTGTTTGCTGGTAATTGCGAGAGCAGTGCTGTTTTAAAATAACTAATCAACCTCAAAAAGCAGCTTCCCGTCCTCATCGTGCCTCATTTGTGCGCTTTTTAGTGGATTGCGTCCTGTTTTCTGTCAGACTACACCTTTTCACTTCAAATTGAAATCAGTGGAGTTCAAATTAGAAAAGTGAAGTTAAAATTAAAATATGCGAAGCTCAAATTACAAAGACGATATTCAATTTCAAATAAGTGAAATTAAAATGAAAATAAGTGAAGGTAGTAGCTAAGAGCGGCAGCCAAAACCAAAACGCGCTGTTTCTCGGCCCCGGTACGCTGTTTCTCGGTCCCGGTACGATTATACCTATTTCCCACGTTTGGTGCGGTGACTTACCTCTCGCTTTTGTGTCAGATTCTGAGAAGCTTCAACTTTTCTGTCGCTTGTCGAATCATCGGTTTCAGTAACGAATAAATTAATCTCGACACTTCTAAAAATACAACTGTTGATAATATGCGATAGCTAGTGTAAATCGTAGCCATTATACATGTGCAAGACGAAAAGCCAGCCGTTATAGGGCCTTGAGCCAGCCTATCATATTTAGTTTTGTGCGCACGTGCAAGAAGCATAATACATACTGTAAATAGACTCTGCTTTTTGATGGATTCACGTCAGTTTAATGAATAGGAGAACTTAATTAAGCGCAAGGTAACAGGGTTAAGCGGGAAGATCGATGGCGAGAACAGGCACAACTTTGCGATTTGCCGGGTTATGACTTGTAATTTGAATTTCAAGTGTTTTAATTTGATAGCGATTTATCTTAATTTGAAGTTTACTTGTTTTTATTTTAATAGCATTTATTTTCATTTGAAATTATTTTGCTTAAAGTGGAATTTAATTTACTTTCATTTGAAGTGCAACTAAGCTGTAGTGCTTTGGTGTAGCGCGACTGACAACAACTCGGGCATTGGCGGGATTAGAAGCCAGGTGTGGTGACGGAAGTCTTCCCACCTCTTCTTCCGTGGTCCGTCTGGTGTTTCGTCTAGCACCAATAGCAACACATACATCATCTAATAACTTTGCCCCTAGATGGCACTAGTAGTAAACGCCTGAAGTTATGCTGTACCGCATAGCTTGAATCCGAGTAATGCTGCTTTTGCAATGGGAAGGAAAAGGGGTGGTTAATGAGTCCGGTCCCCGCAGTTTGTTCAGCCGGTCCCCGCAGTTTGTTCAGCCGGTTCCCGCAGTTTGTTCAGCCGGTCCCGCAGTTTGTTCAGCCGGTCCCCGCAGTTTTCATGCCGGTCCCGCAGTTTTGTTCAGCCGGTCCGGCAGTTTTGTTCAGCGGTCCCCACAGTTTTGTTCAGCCGGTCCCCGCAGTTTGTTCAGGCCGGTTCCCGCGCAGTTTGTTCAGCCGGCCCCGCAGTTTGTTTCAGGCCGGTTCCCGCCAGTTTTTCAGACCGGTCCCCGCAGTTTTGTTCAAGACGGTCCCCGCAGTTTGTTCAGCCGCTCCCGCAGTTTGTTCAAGCCGGTCCCCCAGTTTGTTCCAGTCGGTCCCCGCGTTTTGTTCAACCGGTCCGCGCAGTTTGTTCAGCCGGTCCCGCAGTTTGTTTCAGCCGGTCCCCGCAGTTTGTTCGCCGGTCCCCGCAGTTTGGTTCAGCCGGTCCCGCATTTTGTTCAGCCGTCCCGCAGTTTGTTCAGCCGGTCCCGCAGTTTGTTCAGCCGGTCCCGAGTTTGTTCACCGGGTCCCGCAGTTTGTTCAAGCCGGTCCCGCGGTTTGTTTCGCGCCCGGGTCTCAGTAGACCGCCGCTCAAACAGTGCAGCGGCCGCCGCTCTGCCTCAGGTCATTTCTCTGTCTGGAATTAACGCCACACCCTCTGACGACCCCTGGACGGGTGACGCCAGCTGCGGCGCCGGCCGCGATGACGCCCGGTGTGACGAACACTGATGACGCTTCGTGATGACGCCTGCTGGCTCCGTGATGACGCCTCCCGGGCCGCTCGCCCCCGGGGGCCTTCTGCCACTAATGGTGACGGAGGAGCACGCTTATATCCGGTCCAACAGAGCAGCGAGCCCAGCCATCCACCAGCCCTCACCGACGCACATACGCATCTATGAATATGCATTTGATGCTCAGGTAAATGTGTTTGCAGGATATATATATTTTATTGCGAACATAACTTTGGGGATGAGTTATTGAAATCAAAGGACGTTGATCTGTTTTTAGTTTTATATGCAAAATGTGGGCGCCTGGAGCGCAAAATAACATGCTTTTAATACGGTCTGGTGGCTTTCATTCCACACTTCCGTTGTGTTCTACTCAATAAGCTTAAACATTCGGCCACGTCCCTGCTGTGCACCTTCGGAAACTCTGAACTGTTGCCGGTGGTAGTGGCCCCGGAAATGCGCCCTGTGTCTGGTCTGTGCTCACGGTGTACGTTGGCACGTCCCGGCTTGCTCAGTGTGGCATATGACCAGGTTACCACGCCGGCTGCATCGCGGATAACACATGGCTTCCTTCTCTGTCACTCGGTGACCTGGCCGGTGACCTATATCACATCCACCGCCTCCACCGCACACCACACCATCGGAATGCCTCCCCGGCCCCGACCGGGCGAGGTGCGACTAAGGGCGTGCTCTGATCCGTCAATTCCCGTGGGGATTCCGGGGAATCGGTAGAAAAGTGCTTTCTACCCATTCCGGTACCAAGTAGTTAACAGGAATACCATTGTATGAGTACATTGCCGAATTGCAGTAGAGTAAAATGCCCGCCGGGGATTCTAGGGATTTCCGGCGGCAATGCGATGGTCAGAACACAGCATTAATCCGGGCTCAGCCCCGGTAGTCAGCGACTGATAATGATCGTCGTGCTGCCGTAGCCTTCGTCCGTGACTCCCATGCCGCCGTAGTTGGGCACCACATAACCAGGCAGTTGCGCCGCTCCTAAACCCCAATCATCATTACACGCCGCCGTAGTCTCCGACCGTGCCGTCGAGTCTCCCGGCCGTGCCACCGTAGTCCTCCTGACCGTGCCGTCGAGCCGCCGTAGCCTCCTGGGCGTGCCGTCGAGTCTCCCGGCCGTGCCACCGTAGTCCCCCGCCGTGCCGTCCGTAGCCTCCTGGGCGTGCCACCGTAGTCTACCGGCCGTGCCACCGTAGTCCCCTGCCGTGCCGTCGTAGCCTCCTGGGCGTGCCGCCGTAGTCTCCGTACCGTGCCGTCGAGTCTCCCGGCCGTGCCACCGGTAGTCTCACGACCGTGGGCCGTCCCGAGTTTCCTCTCCCGGCCGTGCCACCGTAGTCCTCCGACCGTGCCGTGAGTCTCCCGCCGTCGCCACCCGTAGTCTCCGACGTGCCGGTCGAGTCCTCCCGGCCGTGCCACCGTAGTCTCCGACGTGCCGTGAGTCTCCCGGCCGTGCCACCGTAGGCCTCCTGGGCCGTGCCCGCGTAGCTCCCGGCAGTGTCGCGTAGTCCCTGGTCGTCCCGCCGTACCGTTCCGTAGTCCCCTGCCGTGCCGTCGTAGCCTCCTGGGCGTGCCGCCGTAGCCTCCCGGCAGTGTCGCCGTAGTCCCTGGTCGTCCCGCCGTACCGCCGTAGTCTCCGGCCGTGCCGTCGTGCCGTGCCGCTCCTGTTTACGTTTGGTGTCTGCCGCCGTCTGGCGTGCATTGTGTGTGCGTGACCCGGCAACTGTGTCTGCCTGGTGCTGCGGTGTGCGGTGCGGTGTGCGGCCCGACTTGTGGTCTGTGTGCGCACCACTAATCTGACGGCTCCGAGGAGGAGGGAGGGCACCGACTCAGTGTCGGCTCGTCCGGGCCGCCGCCGCCGCCGCCGCCGCCGCCGCCGCCGCCGCCGCCGCCGCCCGCCCACACCACGGCTGTGTTCTCTCGTTTGTTCCCCGGACGTGCGCTGCCGCCGCAGAAGCGGAACGTTGACTTTGGCGGACGTGCCCGGGCTCTAGGCTGACTTGTGACGACAACGGAGGCTTGTGCCATGACGGCGCCACTCGCCAGTAATTGATGTACGCTGTCTCCGCTGTGTTTTGGTTCTCTTCGCAGTCGTGTTTGTTGTCGCCGCGGTTCTCATCGGGCCACTTGCCGAGTCGTTCTGTCTCGCCGCAGCGCGCCTCTCTTCTCGCTTCTCTCTCGGAGGCCGCTTCTTTCTCTCTGCTGTCTCCCTCGTCTGTCCGCTCAAGACCCGCTTCTCTCTGCTGTCCTCCCTCGTCTGTCCGCTGAGCCCGCTTCTCTCTGCTGTCTCCCTCGTCTGTCCGCTGAGCCCCGCTTTAATCTGATGCCTCCCTCGTCTGTCGTGCTGAGCTGATGGATGGCATTGTGGCCGCTGGCTGCCGTTGCCGGTGTTGGGCTGCTGTGGCCCGGCGTACGGACCACTCTCCTGTCTGTCTGTCTGTCTTGTCTGTCTGTCTGTCTGTCGTTCTGTCTGTCTGTCTGTCTGTCTGTCTGTCTGCTGTCTGTCTGTCTGTCTGTCTGTTCTGTCCTGTCTGTCTGTCCTGTGCTGTCTGTCTGTCTGTCTGTCTGTCTGTCTGTCTGTCCTGTCTGTCTGTCTGTCTGTCTGTCTGTCTGTCTGTCTGTCTGTGCTGTCCTGTCCTGTCTGTCTGTCGTTCTGCTCTGTCTGTCTGTCTGTCTGTCTGTCTGTCCTGTCTGTTGTCTGTCTGTCTGTCTGTCTGTCTGTCTGTCTGTCTGTCGTCTGTCTGTCTGTCTGTCTGTCTGTCTGTTCTGTCTTCTGTCTGTCTGTCTGTCTGTCTGTCTGTCTGTCTGTCTGTCTGTCTGTCTGTCTGTCTGTCTGTCTGTCTGTGATATCTGTCCCCGCTCCGCTGTGGTCGGTATCTCACTCAGATGGTCCTGCCTCCGCCTCTCCGGCCGTCACCTCTCCACCTCACCTCACCTCACCTCACCTCACCTCACCTCACCTCACCTCACCTCACCTCACCTCACCTCACCTCTCCACCTCACCTCTCCACCTCACCTCACCTCACTCAACATCACCTGACCTCACCTCACCTCGCTCACCTCACCGTCACCTCACCTCTCCACCTCACCTCGACCTCACCTCTCACCTACCTCACCTCTCACACCTCACTCACCGTCACCTCTCCAACTCACCTCTCCACCTCACCTCACTCACATCACCTGACCTCACTCACCTCACACCTCACCTCAACCTCACTCTCTCCACTCACCTCTACCTCTCCACCTCACCTCACTCACCTCACTCTCCACCTCACCTCTCCACCTTCACCTCACTCTACTCACTCTCCACCTCACCTCTCCATCCAAACTCACCTCACCGTCACATCACCTGACCTCACCTGCGCTTACCTCACCTCACCTCACCTCACCTCACCTCTCCACCTCACCTCACCTCACCTCACCTCACCTCACCGTCACCTCGACCTCACCTCACCTCACCTCTCCACCTCACCTCACCTACTCACTTCTCTAATCTACTTCTTCACCTCTACTCACCTGGTCACCTCTCCAACGCTCACTCTCCAACCTACCGTCACCTCCCACCTCACTCACTCACGTCACCTACCTCTCCACCTCCCTCACCTCACCTCCACCTCCTCACCTCACCTCTCCACCTCCTCTCCACACCTCACCTCACCTCTCCTCACCTCCACCTCACCTCACCTCACCTCACCTCACCTCTCCACCTCACCTCACCTCACCTCACCTTACCTCACCTCTCCGGCCGTCACATACCTTCCGTCTGGTTTCATTTTCACACAGAAGACGTACACTTGATGTAAGAGAAGATATCTGAAGTTTCACATTGATAGCGCTATTGGTTTTAAGCTAATAAGAAAGTTATCAGGGGGCGTTAAACGCACCCTCCCTCTCCCCCAGTCAATGGTGGGCTCAGTGACCCGTGTCTATGGCGGTCGCGTTTCGACCCACCTGGTCTGGTACCTACAACACAGCGTCCAGATGTCCTTCACGCTGTGCGACAATGGCTGTGCCGGTATGGTGCTGGTGCTGGTGGTGGCTGGGCCGCTGGCGACATGCATCCTTATTGCTCGCTAAAGCTAGTAGACTTCAGTTAACTGCGTGAACAAGTTTTACTATACACCAGGGCTCAGGTTACACGATCAAATGACAGGCCTAATGAATCGGGAAAGACACAGACAAGCGTAGTTGGATTGGTTTTCTCTTGGAGACGTGTACTCCGGTGGGAAGGTGGTCTGCTGAATACCTTTTAAGTAATTGACAGGCGCTCGGAATCAGCCGCTTAAAGAGAGCATAGGCTTAAGGGTTTATTGATAGAAGCCCTCAAAATTAATACAGGGATGTGGTTAGCTGCATTAACTAAGAGACGGGCAAAGATGAACTAACGGAAACATGAGCTGATTTGTTACGGTTTAGCTGTATCCGAAGGATATGCGTCGTATCATGAATTACGAGACAAGCGGAGACAAGCGGAAACAAGCGGCACGCAGTGGATTCAGAGCAGTCACGCAAAACCACGAAATGATCGCACCACATTTTTATCCAAGAATCTGAGGTTTATATATCCAGCGGGCAGCGACTATCAAAGGGAATAGCTTAATGGGCTACCACTCATAACTTAAGTGGGATTTCATATGCCATCGTTAATATACCAGTACAGAAGCTTTTAAGCTCAAACGGCTTCAGTTTGTAATGCGGCGTAGGTCTTCTTCGACCAAAGCCCGGTTACAAACGCACGCATGAGAGCGACGGAGACTGACACAGATGTCCAAATCAGAGAGGAGTACTCTGCAACATGCATTTATACATTGCCTTGTCGCGAATACTTTTAGAGAGAATTAAAACGCTCGGAGTTGCAACATGTCATATCAAAATATGTTACTACATTGCGGAAGAGATCCTGAACATATTTCCAAATTAAAGAAACTGCATTGATCGCTTACTTAATTACTTTTGATAGACTTATATGACAGACAGGGTGTATAACTGTATAAGTTAAATAAACAAATGATGACCCTAGATAATTGAGTTACTCAAGAACAGCGAGCGTCCCCGAGAGATACAGCAGCAACGAAGAGTGGGAGGGCTTCCGTTGGGAGAAGGGTCTTAATTAAAAAGCGGGCATCAGACTTTTGGTAGATATGTGTGAATTTGCCATTTATATGTATTTGTGCTATTGAGTTATGTGAGTGTGTGAATATAAGTATTATCTGTGATATTGATATGCAGCGCTGAGACAGATGGGACGCCTGTGGGATGGATGCAGTGTTCATTTTACATAGGATCATATTCCTAACTCGATATGTAGTACGCATCCTTTCATGCCAACGCTTTATTTTAATGTTTCCGTTTTTAGGTAAAAACAAGATACACTCACAGGCCACAGTAGATCTATAACAACATAAGTACCCCAAGACGCCTGAACTATGACACACTTAGGCGAGGACAATGAACCCTGCTAATGCGTACCAATGACTCGCGGACGGCCACGGAGCGGACGTCGCAGGCGTCTCTTCGTTATAGCTCCTATTAATTACCAGGACTGGCCGGGCTTACTACCACTTTGTGGGGACTTACTCTGGTCGGGGGCTTACTACTGTCGGGGGCTTACTACTGTCGGGGGACTTTACTACTTCGGGGATTATCACTGTCGGGGGCTACTACTGTCGTGGGGCCTACACTGTCGGGGGCTTACTAACTGTCGGGGGTCCTATTACTGTCGGGGGCTTACTACTGTTCGGGGCTTACTACTGTCGGGGGCCTACACTGTCGGGCTACTACTGGTCGGGGGCGCTACTACCTGTGCTCTCAGTACGGTCCTTGGACTCCAAGATTCGCTTGTCCAACCCGTCCCTACTAGTGTCGGGGGCTCTACTGTCGGGGTACTTACTCTGTCGGGGGTTACTACGTCGGGGGCTTACTACTGTCGGGGTTACTTACTACTGTCGGGGGCTTACTACTATCGGGGGCCTACTGGCGGGGGCTTACTACTGTCGGGGGCCTACTACTGGCGGGGGCTTACTACTGTCGGGGGCCTACTACTGTCGGGGGGCTTACTACTGTCGGGGGGCTTCCCAGGGTCGATCGGATCAGAGATGAGCGGTCGCCGCTCTCCAGTCTGTGCCGTTAGCCCCGGCCGAGACGCCGAGACGCTCTTTACTGGCCCACCAGCCTGTCCGCGGTGGTGTCATGACCTGCCTTGACCATGTCGTGACCTGCCTTGACCATGTCGTGACCTGCCTTGACCATGTCGTGACGTGACCTGCCTTGACCATGTCGTGACCTGCCTTATGGGGCGGGCCGACTGCGTGTGTGCTCTCGGGGGCAGACGGTCGCTAGCTGGTGATATGAGGCGCTGATCTGGGAACAGTTGGGCCCGTGCCGGTCACTGGTTTGTCACACCGTGTGTGGTGAAGTGTGACTGCAACTCGATCGCAATTGGCTGTACGGATCCAGTTTGGTGTTTTGATAAATGCTTGTTGAATTTGTACAGAAGCACGCCCAGGGGCCCGGGAACGATTTTTAAGTTGGGGGGGGGGGCAAAACCAAATTTGGCTAGCCCAAACCCATTTTTCGTCGGATTTGACTTTTTAACTGTCAATTGAGTCCTACGGGATTTTCATAATGAATGCTATTTTAAACACTTAAAAGTACAATAAATATATTTTAGTGCACGGACCGAAGACTTATCCCCATGGACCATACTGCTTAACGTAGCGTGTATTAAACCGCAATTGGCTAGGGTCTCAGCCGAACGCCATTTGTTAGGCCGGGTGGGGCGCTTTTCGCCCCTCGTTATCTTCCGAACCAATAACCGCAGCGAGACACGCAAGACGGCAATCGAAAGCTCTCAATGAGACCAGTCTAAAGCGTATGCTATTTTTTAAAAATAAGGTCATATGTGAGGTCACAAGTCAGGTAAAAGGTCAAAATGTTAGCCTATTTGAGTTTTTTGGGCCATACTTTCCATCCGAAGCCGTATAATTGAGACTATTATCCGCACAAAGTTCTCTCAAAGGTATGATGCATCTCCCGTATAAGCAAAACTGAAAATTGTTAAGGCAAATGGTCAAGGTCAAGATCAGGTCAAGTCAGGTCACTATTGGCTACAGAATCATGTGACACATGTTGTCATGTGTTATTTTACACATTATAACTCGATTGTTAGCAGCTATTTGCACACCTGAAACAATACATAAGGTCAAGGTCAGGTCATAAAAGATCAAAATTAGAAAATCGGATAAATACAAAAACAAAATACAAATTGTCTTATCCAGTTTTGTATCAGTTATACAGTGGTACCGTTTATTTGTATGTATCTGGTCGAAAAAGCCTCAAAACGTACTTTCAAAAAATTACGTCATGAGGTATTCATAATTAGAGAGCAATCAATGATTCAGAAATACATATATTTATTTGAAATTTGGTTCGGGTATTGCACATATGTGGTTCTCTAACATATTTTTCGGTTTTTTGAAAATATAAAAAATATTGATTTTGAGGGATTTAGTTTTTTTTGGGGGAGGTATTTTTTATCCCAGATGACCATTTTCTACCCCTTGTCATTTGCTATCTTTTGACGTTTTTGAATTGCATTTTGCTTAAGGGAAGGTCTTTGTATAGCCTGTTAGAGTTTAGCTGATATGTGCGTCAAAGCTTGTTGTTGTGACGTCACTAAATTTAATATAACGCGAACAATTCAAGTTGAAATTGTTATTTTGCACTGAAGACGTCAAATTGATGTAGGTTAAGGTACCAAAAGTTTCTCGTTGATAACACTGGTTCGTTTGCGAGCTATTGTGAAAATCTCTGAGGGGCGTTTCGCCCCGCCAAGCCAATGGCGGGTTGACGTAGAAAAACCAAAAACGAGAAAAAAAATGACAGCCATTGAAAATTTTGCAACTAACGAAATGTCCTAAAATTGACCTAAGTTAGGCTCTAGTTCTAGGTCGTAATAGTAATATTTTTTAGTTTACTTTCATTTATCTAATGGGAAGATCACGCAATACTTGTTTACGGCCATCGTGTTTGTCTCATCAAGTCGCATTGAAATGTCTTGTTTATCACGTTAGGTCAAATTTAAAAAATGAACTGCCGGTCAAGGTCAAGTGGTGACCCAATAAAGTCATGCTGCATATCAGGAGGACGTGTCTCTGGTCCACCAACGTTGTTTTTGACACAAACTCATTTGGAAGGGCATGTTGACGTTTTAAAAGAGATTTGTAAAGCTACTGATAAGGCGATCCTGGGGAGTTCGCCACCGCCCCTTCCCCTGGTGGCGACGACCCTGGATTTTTGCATCAGGTTTATTACACAGAACCTCGCTGACAAATAAAAAAAAATACCAAGTGCACATGGGTAAAAGTGTGATGCTGGCATAATTTTTCAGAAAACTCGCACTTTCGATGTCTTATATATTTGTTTACGGCTCGTTAAGATCAGCAGCACCAAAGTTGGGGGGGGGGGGGCGCCGCCCCCGCGGTCTCAAAGTTAGGGGGGCAAGCGCCCCCGCTGCCCCCCTGTTCCCGGGCCTATGAGCACGCCTATTGTAGTGGAGTGAAACTTTATGACATATTTATTTGTTTTCACCTAAACCTTGCATAACATAAAGTATGAGTTGGGGTTTCTCGTAGCAATTCATTTTGTGATACAATTGATTCGTATTATTAATCAAGATTTGTACGTCCGCTACTGACGGTTATAACGCAATATTTCAATGATTCTGATTTGCGTCTTATTACCCATATATCACTCGGGGCTGTGGTGGACCTAAATCATACCAAGCGTGCGCGTTCTGGCTCATCGCTCAGAATTTCGCCAATAAAAGTCGTTGGTCTCGGCGCAGTGGCCGAAATCATAGAGTGATGGTGCGATGGGTTGGTAGAGCTGCCTATCGCCGTCCGCCCGGACCGTCTGCCTTATGTATATGTGTCCGGCCACGACTGACCCTCGAGTGAGGATGTTTTTCAGACGTGGTTCACCCCTCTCTCCTTCTCTTTCTCCGCTCTTCTTTCTCGTTGTTTTATCTGGCTCATTCAGTCAATTTAGGACTCCTTAAATTTTAGTAGGCCTTAGGCTTTACTCAAAGTCTCACGGGGTGCGTTTTTCATGCGTTGCGTTGCGATCCGTAACGGTGGGTCTGACTTACGGCTGACGCGCTTCTCGATGCGTCTCGACGCGCTGCGGTGCGTCACCACGCGGATGGCAAAAAATCAGCTTGTTTACAGTTTAGAAAAGCTGTTATTCGCGTAATATCGGGTGACCGAACGCAACGCAATGCATGGAAAACGCACCCGTGTGGGGCGTCATACTTCAGTTAGGGTCATGCTTCAGTTTTCGATACTGTTCTTCATTTTTATTTTATTACTCATTTTAGATGTTTTTCTGAGTTTCCAGGGTATGAATTACAAATGTTAAAACAAATATTTCGACGCACATCGTGGCTCCGTTTTCTGAGAAAGAAGCCACGATGTGCGTCGAAATATTTGTTTTTATAATTGTTAAGTTATACTCTTCAAAACTCTGAAAATAGAAACTAACCACTTTAATTTGTATCATTAAGTAGAGAGTTACTTATTTTTAGGTAAGAAATTGGAAGTTTTTGGTGACCACAGGCAAAGTTGAACTTATGAAAGCCAGGAAGTTACAGAGTTGAACTTGTATGAGGTTCTCATTGTTTTACGCCTTGTACATAAACTGTACAGTTTCCAGACAATTGATATGTGTGAAGACGGCAGGCGTTTTCTATCGCTTGATGTTTTTCCTCTTCGCCGAAGAAGAGTTCAGAACTGAAGCAGCCGCATACTTAATCAGGATGATTGAGTATCGCTGTCTGCCAAGTTCTGTGTGAAACTCGCTGTGCCAGCGGTCGGCGGCTAAGTAACG
>VOPJ01010997.1:0-19852 GCA_014673585.1 Semibalanus balanoides
CCCGTGGCCCCCCCTTGGCTACGTCCCTGTTAATCATTAACTTCAGATGTTTGTGGAGTGTGTTCATGCAACCTTTTGTGAAGTGTGTTTACTTTCCTGATGCGTGCTCACAATTTGTCCTTGCATGTTTTTCAGTCAGATGATGGTGACTGGATTACAAGAAATTGATAAGCTCAAGAATGAAGTACAAGATGTTCAGGTGCCGCTTGAAGTGTTTGAGTAAGGATCATATATGTCATTCATGCTTCTATTCCATTCAATTTCATGTCAATTTTTTCGAGGTCATAACTCATAAATAACGGTATGCTATTTTACCATATGCCGAGATATCCCTTTAACGTTAGCACGTGAGGGCGGTATAACATTTCAGCTCAAATGTTATTGTGATCGGGGAAAAACATTTCTGCCCCGGGCGATGTTTTCCGCAAGATTTCGTGCAAATAAGTATAAAAGAGTGAAAAGGTGACTTAATGTAACTAGAGTTTGAAAAGAGTTGAAAAGAGTGTATGAATTAGAAAAGAGTGAACTATATGAACTCTCTGATTTTCTTTATTCTCAACTCGTCGCGGAGGTTGAAACCCAGGATGGTGAAAATATGGGCTTTAGCTGGTCGCATTTCAGGCGACATATGGTAAATTTCATACCACACTTGGGCCGGAATAATTCTTTGGGACCTCGGTCCGTGCTTGAATTTCCGCCGTCGACCTTCGGTCTCTGGCGGAATATTTAGCTTTGACCTCGGTCCCAAATAATTATTTTCCCGGCCCCGTGTGGTATTATATAATCTTTCAAATGTTTATATTTTTCTTTTTGAAAGGCCGTTGCGTTGCTCAGCCCAATATTTTCACTATCATAGTTGTAGTGTCAGGCTCAGGGTGAGTAAAAATAACGTCTCCGTTGCGTGGTCTCTGCTTCTTTCACGCCTACCCGGAGTACTTCTTCACCCACACCGTACCAGTTATACTCACAACACGTCCTATCCTTTCCAGCTACATCGACCAGGGCAGAAACCCGCAGCTTTACACAAAAGACTGCATGGAGAAGGCGCTCACCAAGAACGAGGAAGTCAAGGGCAAAATCGACTCGTACAAACGGTTTAAGGCCAATCTGAAGGTGGAACTGTCCCCAGGTGTTCCCGAATGAGATGGCCAAGTACCGGGCTGTGAGGAAGGCGAGCGAACAGCCGCCTACCGAGGAACATTGGGGTTGAGAGACCGGCAGCAGCTGGAGGGAGTTATACACCGGACAATGCGACGAGTGGCCCAGGACATCGGGAATCAGAGTGGTGTGCGTGGATCGTAGCTGGAGTGAGTAATACACCGGACAATGCAACGAGTGGCCCAGGACATCGGGAATCAGAGTGGTGTGCGTGGGTCGGGCAGACGTCCTGGGACGATGAGACGTCTGCTAGGTCTGCGACAAGTGTCATGTCGGCTGCGTGGTGCGCTGTGTCGCATGTGTGAAAGCGCCGGTGGGTGGTGTGGTACGCGTATCTCTCGTTCATTATTTCATGTAGGTCACTCGTGACGTGAAATGTCTCTGTTGGGGGACCGTGCGATCTGAAGTGCGATGTTTCTATTCCCCGTTTATACCTTGGAGACTTCACAGTTGTTTGTAGAGTGGAGATTTTGTGAGGGGTTGCCGGGATTCTTGTCATGTCTTCGTTCACTGCATCAGGTAACATTTATAACTTAAGATAACATACATATAACATCAGAGCACATTTGGTTCGGTCCGCATGATGAACAGGAGCTGAAGCGATGCATAATTATGATTACGTCCCGTCGTGTTTGTCTGCCTCCCAGGTCCCAACTATCCCAACGTTTGAATACAACATAAAGATACTATTTTCGATCGAGATCGAACGAGAAATGAATCCGGAATGAGTGATTTTCCAACGTTTCTGTATTCATAGGCAGTTGTCGGTATATTTGCATATGGAAATGTGCATTCGTGTAAGCCTGAAGCACATGGTGCTACTTTGCTGAAGGAAGTATATTGCGGTGATGCGTTGAACACCAATAAGCAACTCTGCAGCATCATGGCTGACACCACCACCGGCTTCTCTCGCGATACGCTCAACTAAAGTCGGCGCTACGGCACCATCTTCCACACAATCTTATCCTAGCACCGGTCTGGGAAAGTCGAACCCCGGGACACTTCCGCACAGGGGGACACTTCTCCGGATAAAACAAACGTCACAATCCGCGGTAATCATGCCAGGGATGCTGGGTGGATCATGGTCGGGAACACAGCGCATCGGGGACCAACACAAATATTGACCAGATAAAACACTTATCACACCACAGAGTCGTCCTGCTCGGTCCGTCCGCCCGCTCACTAGCCTCGCTGCGGCTCCAGATCACTGGCGCGCCCCTCCGTCTCACGCTCCTCTCCTCAACGCGCTGCCCGACAACCGTGCGGCGGCCAGCGCCATCCATCGGCCGTCGGCGGAGTTAGCGCCTGGCGCGCCGGCCGCCGCGGCGCTAGCGTCAGACGGAGAGGCGCCGTCACGAGGCGGTGGGGCGCGGCTTGAGGACTAGTTTGCCCGTGTCGTCACACCACATGTTGAAGTCGGTCAGTACCTGACGCGTCCGCGAACAGATGATATTTGGAGCCACCACCCGCTTGTGGATACCCATCAGAAACAGAATCCCTGGGGAAAGTGATACATCGTCAGAGGGTATTTTAGGGCACAGCAACTCCGGGGTATTGAAGATTAATTGTAGTATAAATTGATTGACTGAAGACTCGATTAATTGATGTGACTAATTGTCAGAAAACATGAACCATCTATTTTCGGAAAACGCTACCATAGCAACACTGGGAATCCGGTGTAGAAAGAAAAACTTTATCTATAATTTAGTGATCCCCACATTAATTACCTTCACACATCCACAAACAAAATCACGACCAAAAAAACCCAGCTCACCGAGTCCCAGAGTCGAAACGGCAAAGAAGAGGTGGTTGAAGAGCGACTGCACGAAGGCGACCTCTGACGTCATTGGATCAGTCAGCCACTGGTAGGCGCCGATCAACGTGCAAGTCGACACCGCCACCAGAACAGCTGTGACGTCACAGGCAAACCGGCCAGTCAGGTGAGGGATGTGGGACAGGCTAGAATATTCGAAGATAACGAAATAATGCTAAGAGCAGCAGTGAGCAATAAGTCGGTTTACCTAAAGAGGCCGTAACAATACAATGGGTTGTCACTTCGTCCAAATCTTGCATCAATTAAGTTTTTTAATCAATGGGCGACACCTAAGAGAGATACGCGCCAACCAATCGATGACGGATGACTTTGAGTTTAAAGTGCACCGTAGCTACTAGACTATGTGGTGCCCATCTCCGCCAACAATCATAGTAAGATGGGCGCCATATAACTACTTTGTTGCGGCGCCCTAAAGCCAAAATCATCATCATCAATCATAGTAAGCTTACACACAAGACTTAGGTCAAAAACTGTACGAGATTGTCGACCTAGATTATTTCAAACGAAGTTGGATGACACATGATTCAATAATCAACAGCAATTGAACTGCATTAGAGAGCAGTTGTGTCGATTTTCACTCACCACGCCAGCGGAGCGCGGCCGGCTGCAGACACGTGATGACCTCCGTCAGACGACGCTCGAACGCCTTCAGGTCTGTAATGCACACACACGACCGGGTTCAGCTCTGCAGCGTATATCGATCAACATGTCCGGCAGCGGGTGACACCTTGTCAGCAGCGCATAGCCACAGACACTGTCCAACAGGTTGTGCCTGCCTTTCCCCGGGCATGTTACACTGGCCCGGATTTTTGAATACAAATGTAAGATAAAGAATACAAGGCATAAACGTTATAATCTCAGATTATAAAAAAGAGATGAGCTTGTCCGCCCGCCCTGTGCTCAAGTGGGAGAGCGCTGGACTTCCTGCGCAATCCCGGTAGTGGCAGCCCGGGTTCGAGTCGCTTCAAGCGCTCACTATTTGCTCCGTGGGAATGACCTGCGGCCGTGGCAGCGGTCGCACTCAAGGCCAGGTGACGTAGTGGAGGGGGCGGACCGTGTCCAAGGGATGTGCGGACACGTAAAACTTTTCGTCTCTAAATTCTGCCGGCCAACAGGAATTGCGCGATCGGTTGGTTAGGCCAGGACCAGTGCAACAAGCTCTGCTTAGCGCGGATCCTGACCTCGGAAAGCCATCCATACAAAACATTGGGACTTAATTTATTTAAAAAGGTGAAACAGCTGGATAGTACACAAATGACAAGAGCCTTCCAACATGGTTGAGCATAGTTCGTAAAAAGTAGAAACCATCTACTGAAGCTCGCTATTAAGCACAATTATCTACCAAGAGTGTACGTTGTAATAACTTGGTTCACTCGACCACGATGCCGTCTGAAGGGACACTTACCTTCGCATGCCGTCTGAAGGGACAGTCTTACCTTCGCATGCCGTCTGAAAGGGACAGTCTTACCTTCGCATGCCGTCTGAAGAGGACACTTACCTTCGCATGCCGTCTGAAGGGAGGACAGTCTTACCTTTGCATGTCGTCTGAAGGGACAGTCTTACCTTCGCATGCCGTCTGAAGGGACAGTCTTACCATCGCATGCCGTCTGAAGGGACAGTCTTACCTTCGCATGCCGTCTGAAGGGACAGTCTGACCTTCGCATGCCGTCTGAAGGGGCAGTCTTACCTTCGCATGCCGTCTGAAGGGACAGTCTTACCTTCGCATGCCGTCTGAAGGGACAGTCTTACCTTCGCATGCCGTCTGAAGGGACAGTCTTACCTTAACATGCCGTCTGAAGGGACAGTCTTACCTTGGCATGCCGTCTGAAGGGACAGTCTTACCTTCGCATGCCGTCTGTTCGATGGACATGACGTCTGCTGCCGGTCACCACAGGAGAAACTCCAGACACTGGTGACGCGTGAATGGTGGTATAAACGGCAAACAACTGTAACACAAAGAACCAATGAGAACGAGAGCTATAAAAGGAAGCAAACATGTTCTCGTTACAGAGGTAACCACTGACTTCAATAGCCAGTAAGGGCAAAGCACAATAAAAGCTGGCTGAGAAATTGATATATTGCCAAATAGCTAATACAACGAGCAACATTTTGACGCTAACCAAATCGTTTTATACTCATAATTTTGATGCTCGCTATTTTTGGACGTGGTCGATCTTGGGCAATTCACTTAACCTGGAAGGTCACCTGTTGACCTGAAACCTGAAAATCGCATACTGTTAGATTCCTCCATGACAGGCAACACGCTGGTTTTTACCGCATTGCTTGTTTGTTTATTGAGGTTTTAGGACGCGCCGACACCTTTGGTCAATTTGCGCCCAGTTACCGCATTGCTCTATGATGCTTGGTTTGGAAGTTAACCTGCGCACTGCAAGAGGGTTCGCGCCGAACACCAACTGCAGGGGGTATTCCCCTCTGAGATCTCGAAAACTACGCTACGTAGCGACAGGCGGAAAACGGCGTTACATAGCTCTAGACAAGCTCTATCGAAAGTATAACAGTCTTTTTTAGATCAGGTCAATATTGCAGTCACCAGAGCCGCAGGGTTGGACTTTTTGCCGGCAAAAAGTTTTTTTTTGCCACTTGCCGGTTTAAACCGGTTTAAACCGGCAAAAAGTGGCAAAAAGTGGCAAAAACTAAAACTGCCTATTGCTTTTATTCATAAAATTGTTTGTGAAGGAAGGGAATATTCCATTCTTGTTGAACCATTTTAAGCAAAATACTGGCAATTGCAACGCCATTGCATAGAACTGCAATTATGCATTAACAAGACTTTCTTAGTCCAGCAGCTCTACTTCTTTATACTGGCCTGATGATGAAATTGTTTATTTTTAGTTTAAAGGCGCCGCAGCTACTAGGCTATATGGCGCCAATACTATATGACAAGGAGAGCTGCTTGACCTAAACTGAGCTGGCTGAGACAAATAAATATTAAGAACTAGGAAAGGTCATGACAAACACTATGGAAAGACTGTGAAACTATACTGTCAATAATGAGCTCCCAGTTTCTTTTTGGAGAGTAAGACTTACATAACACAATATATAAAACAATCTGTTTGCATCCAGGCAAAACACAAAATATAAAACAATCGGTTTGCAAATCCAGGGAGCCAATGATATAGTTTTGTGTTAAGAACGGCACGCCAGCAGTTAATGAATGGAGAAGACAGCAGAGCAGCCGGGTTGTGTACCTGGGTTATGAGTAGGCAACTGGCAATCAGCATGGTAATTATTGGGTACTCTGCTGCCATTTAATACACATGTATTGTGAAAAATACTATTATTTTCCATATAACTTGGAAAATAAACACAACAAACCCTATTTGACTCATTGCATTGCTTTGGTTCAGCTCTCTAGGCTCATTTGAGTTTTTGCCACTTTTTGCCACTAGGGGTTTTTGCAGCCGGTTTTAACCGGTAAAAACCAGTGGCAAAAAAAACACTTTTTGCCACCCCCTGCCAACCCTGACCAGAGGTCATCAAAGGTCAGTTTTATGGTTTTAGGACTTTGCTCCAGAAACCTCAAAACATCTCGGAATATGATAGATAGATAGATAGGAACAAACAGAAGAAAGCAAATGAAATCTATTGAAAAATGCAATTGCTATCATGCCTTCAGATTGAAGATAAGGTCAATGATTGAGGCTGAAGAGGTCATCAAAGGTAAACAAATGCTATGTTTGGCAAAGCTGTTTTTCGTAAATAACATTTCACCTAACAAAGACAGGGCAACAACTTTGATGCCATCGTGTTTGTCTTGTTAATGTGTTTTGAAACCTGTTAATAGTGACCTGGTTAAGTCAACTGATAGTTTTGACCTCAGGGCTCAGGTCAAGGTCATTTGGTGACCCGGGTAGGTCATGTTGCATATGGATCGACGCGGCTCGACGAAACAAACATGATGGTGTTATACGATTGTCCCTATCTGTATTATATCAAGAGAGATCACGAAATTGAGCAGACTTTAGGTTACCAATATAAACAAAATCCGAAATATACGAATTGCAGGTAACCATGATCTTATGAAATCCTGTAAGTTTGAAGCCGATCAGACACAAACTCTGACTTTGGTATGACCGCAAAATATTTGTAGGTGGGGTCATATGACCTCGTCTGGTGAACTGACCTGAGATGACCCGATATATTTGTTTAGAATATGTGAGCAATTAATGCCTGAGCAGCTGTGCAAAATTTTCTGCGATTCGCGCCGCCGTTTTTCTGCTACTCCTGAAAAACCTGAGGGCGGACGCAAATTAACCTTAGTTGTCGACGCGCCCAAAAACCCCAATAAACAAACAAAAAAACTTAGGGGGGAGGGGGAAATCAACACTGCACTACAGGGGGTGCAGTGCACGGATAACAGGGGGAGTCAACCCCTCCCCATAGCACTATGTCATAACTGCTTACCAGATGTGGCCATATGTGTTTAGCAGCCGTTAACACCAAAAATATCGATACAGTTAGGGCTCATATGAATGTCCAGTGTAAGCTTGTAGTGTTATTGCAAGGTGCTTCGTCCTGATTAAATAACCCTCATTCATGCCTTTAGGGCGAGGGGGAGGGGGTCAAAGGTCCCGTTTCGCTACTAATTGACTAACAGTGGTGAGAAAAATAACGTACTGTTCGCGACGAGACGAGTAAACAACCCA
Organism: Semibalanus balanoides; assembly: GCA_014673585.1. Classification (NCBI taxonomy): domain Eukaryota; kingdom Metazoa; phylum Arthropoda; class Thecostraca; order Balanomorpha; family Balanidae; genus Semibalanus; species Semibalanus balanoides. Next base: position 7,660 of record VOPJ01010997.1, read on the forward strand.
AATCATACGATGTCGTTAGGAGTGGGCTGATTTCGAAAATCATAAGTGATTATTATTACAAAATAAGCTGACGTGATTAACCCGCGAGTTAACTGGGGAGGGGGCTATTTATAGCCTCGCTCCGTTATTTTGCAATATCTCCTATACCAACAGCGGTATCGTCACTAAACATTCAGTACCTTGTCAAACATCATTTGACATATGTTGCCTGAAGAACAAAGATGAGGCTATGATAGGTCAACCGGAAATGTCGTCAGAGTGACGTCATGTTCTGCGTTTTTCGTTAAGAAATAAGGGTTTGCGGGAAACGCTGTCAAAAGTACAGTTCTTGACATAAACTCGATTGTCAAATACAAAATGCTCGGCTAATTGACTATCAGCTCAGAAATAATCAGTTAGGCTATCAAACTGCAATCTCGTATTTTCAAAATTTACTGAAATTCAACATTTTGAAAAATCCAGATATTTTTTTGTTTTTACAAAAGTTTTCAAAAATAATCCGAATTAAAAAATATATAAATGATCAAGAAGGAGCCCAATGAATATGTGAGCAAGATTTTGAAGTTTCATATCTTTTAAAGTGTCTGACTTACAGTACAATCTCAAAGACAAAAAATTGTACCACCTCTACAAGCATAACCAATTCATAAAAATTGCATTTATTGTTTTTGTGTTTCTTCTTATTTTATATGGAATAAACAATGTCTAAGTTCATTTTTCGCGTTCTAGTCGAAAAACGAACCCACAAACATTGTAACAGCTCCTAGAACCGTAATCTGCGGTTGACCTCGTGACTCGGACTGACCTTACCTGACCCAAGGTCAAAAACACAGCTTAGAATGGTAATTGAAGGCAGATACCGAACCATACCGATTATCAACTGATTATGCGTTTAATATCGCATTTTTGAGCGGCAATTCCATCCGCCGGACTTGAATGATAAAATCAAACATTTTGTCTTTGACGTCATCAGTGACTCTGAGGTTAGCAATATTAAGTTTCCTTCAACTTCGCTTCACGTACTTCGCTTCTGGTACCTAAAGAGCACACGTTCCTTCAAAAGTTGTTCTACTAGTTCGTCTTTGCGCACAAAAATCGCCATGGTCAGATCACTCAGCAAACACCCACAGAACTACACCGAATCCTCACTACGCGACACTGATACAATTCAGTATTTCGAGACAGATATGGTACCTCTGGTTACAGCGTCCCACCCATTTGTCATGTAACCAATTTCAGAATCGAGCAAGGCAGGTTGTTCGAGGCCGGTATCTAAGCGGCCTCAGGCGAGGTCTGGGTCAAAGTGACTCGCACTGTGAATACTGCTAAGCGTAGCCAACTACTTAACTTAATATTACTTTGTCTGGAACTAACTCTGTTCCGTGCTTGAAAAGGCAAAACAAAAAAACAGGCTTCAGTAAAATGCATGTGTCATGTGTTTCAATAGCTATTCTTCTAGGGTGCAGGATATCCTATCAGCAAGCGCGCCCATTCCCCCGTACCGCGCACAGGCGGGCGCCCGCGCGTCCTTCCGAAACGCGTGACATGGGGCTAGGAAAAAACGGCCATATCTCAGCTCAACCTATCTTGCCTATCTAGATGCTTTGAAACGCATTCCTCACCTTGTAGGCTCATTTTGTGACGGTAGCCTGAATCTGTACAACCACTGCGATTTTTTGCCGTCTACGGAAAAGTTTGACGTGTTAAGTCATTTCGTCTGTTTACACTAATTAATCAAATTATTAGATGAAGTGTTGATGTCAAGTTACTGTAAAACAAAATGACTTGGACTCGTTAGACAAATTCGTTCTAGAGATTCCAACACTATTTATAATTGCCCAATTATCACCATATTCAGCTGAGATACGGCTGCCAAAACTTTTAGTATTTTTTTCAAACCGCCCAGATGCAAAAAAAGTAGACAAGAAAAAGTTAGTCCATCGTCATACCTTGCGCTTACACAGGGGGTTCCCGAATCGCTCACAAACCAGCATTATCCATGGTTTCTGATGCTATTGAAGCAATTCTTTTTTCAAAATATATTTGTTTTAAGTGGATGCTCGACAACTCACATTTTGCCATTATGGCCACATCTGGAAGGCAGTTATGACATAGTGCATAGGGAGAATGTGATAAAAGGTGCCATAGGGTGAGGGTTAAATAAGAAGATAGAAGGGCTCTTACAGGTCACATCTACTCCACATCCACCACCAAGTCCTGGTCCCTGGTCCCAAAACAGAGCTGATGGTGCGGCTATCTGTGTAGTGTTCGGCTCACTGGGATAAGCACAGGTACCTATGCTAAGTATGGCGAGGTCAGCAGATGTGTCAGATAGCTGCCAATACAAATCAGCATTACCATTGACGATTACCCATGGTAATGTGTAATTCTGTCAGGTTGAGTAGTTTTATTACTCTGAACATTGAACCTGATTTTGGTGCAGCCGGCCCGGTCAGTCCTGACAAAATTTCGGCACAGTTCTTCTGTCTGATATGAGACTGCCTCGACATATTTTGATAAAGTACCTCACTTAACTGGATAAGGCAAGAGCAACTAGCTGACAGTGCAGCACACAGCACTTTAACCCTCGCCCAAGTAGGGGGTGGATACCACCCCCTCGGTTTTTCCAAAATAACTCACGTAGTTTGTAACCGATCGCGATGAAACTTTCAGTACCCTACCTTTGAACAATTTGACACATACTATGCAAAATTCGAACTTCAAACTTGCATGACCCGTGACCTATGACCTGTGTATCAAGGTCATGTCAGGCGAAACTGGCGTTCCGTAGCATCGATCCTTGTTACCTGTGCAGTTTCCGAGTGTTTGACGTTCAGGAGCAAATGCAAAAGTGTTTCCAGGTGACAGGTGCGTCTTCTGCTGAGATTGTGGCCTCGACTGACCTTTTCTGAGGTCAACCGAGGTCACTGACCTCAGATGACCTCAGATTACTTTTTTGGCTTCTGGTCGCTTTTAGGACAGTTTTTGACGCTGATTTCAAATATTGGAGCCATTTGACATAATGATATGTTGTACTGGGGTTATATGCTTCCAAAGGTCAACCGAGGTAACTGACCTTAGATGGCCTTTTTGCAATTTGGCAGTTTGTATGTCATTTTGTGATGGTGATTCAAAATTGGCATGTATTAAACATATTAAGATGTTCCTTTACCATTTCGGCTCGATCAGTATTCAATTTTCACACATTTCCAATTTGTAAAATTTTGGTCTTTGAAATGAGCTCAGAAGTGACCTGTTGACCCAGGACCTTAAAATCATGTGTTATTGGCTTCCTCTCACCACAGGCAACATGCTTATTTTGTAATCAAAGCTCTAGCTCAATTAGGGACGAAACGACAAGGGGGGTCATAACAACCTCCCCTACCCGGACACGCAGTGAATTAGTCCTACCCAGGCGATGGTTTAAAAGCACTATGTGTGGTTTTACCTGATAACATACCACATGAAAACTTCATTTGAACCATTGATAGTTAATACCTACACATTTAAGAATACATTAAGTTTGAAACTTTTGAATGGATGGATTTCCAAGGTCAGGTAACACATCAATTATAGCTTGTTGCAGGCCTGACCCCTACCATCCGATCACACAATTTATCTAAGGTGGCAGATTTTAGAATACAAAGTTTTAAGTGCCTGACATACCTAGACATGGTCCACCCCACAATCACTGATGTCATCTGACCTTGGGCGTGATCGACTGCTGCCACAGACCATAGATAATTGTAATCCAAGTCAGAGAGCCGAAGCAACTCAAACTCGGACAGCCACTACCCGGGAAGGTTGAGGTCAGAACTAAGAAGCCATGCGCTCTCCCACTGAGCTACAGGGGCAAACAACAACGAGCCATGTTACTTGAGAATTAGGGCAGACAAATATGTCATAGGAAAATTCAAAATAGCAGACCTTTCATGATTAGTGGTGTAGTTGGGGACACAACGTAGGTACCTATCTAATTCCTAAATGGTTACGCTCAACTAAATGGGGGCCAAGTTGAAGTGACCGAAGTCGGTGCACCCAAATACCCTGATTATTATCATCATCATACTCACCTAAATGTTGGAATATTGTTTTCTATAGTGGGTACAGGCTGAGGTACAGTGGGTGCTTTTAATTGAAATTGTAAAGGCAAGGCCTCATCTTATCCCCTGCTCTACAAATTCTAAACAAAGTCTTCAAATTGATACAATTGTCTTTGACTAGTTTTTAAGGTATAAAGTGTTTTTTTGGACCTTTGATGTCACAAGGTAGCTCAGGCCTGCGACCAACGGGGAATGTGAAATAATGTTCACAACATAAATAATGCTATATGAACTTATAAAATCTGAGATGTAAAAGCTGTCAAATATATTTAAGTCAGTAAACCAGTATATTTGGAAAGAAAACTAAACTACAGTCCCTAAAAAGATCAAACTATTTACATTTCTAACGATAATTTGGCGCTGAATGCATTGTCCAGAATATGGGTCTATGACGTAATGTAGAACGCAAATTCAGCTAGATGACTTGAGGAATTTCCTGTAACCTTGTAAATTTTAGCTAAAGTTTCATTTATATTGTAACTAAATAGTAGCTTTAGTGCTACCATTTCGGCATTTATGACGTCCAAATAAATACCAAATATGGTGCTTTTGGTTTATGAAATAAAGTCAAAAATCACTTAATTTAGAAAAATAACAGCAATAATAGCAATGAATTGAATATAAGTATACTTAATGCCAAAAATAAAAAATGAATACATTCAGCGTTCCTCTACGTCATCGTGACGTAGGTGAATAAACAATATGGTAGCACATTGTGTGTGACAAATCCTTATGATTACGACTTTCGTGCGGCCCGTGCGGCCAATACACAACAAAATCCACATAACACTGCGAAGTGCGATTGGAATCCACGTGTGAGATCGGAGCTGAGATATATAAGGCAAATATAAGGGTTATAAGTTGGCTCAAGTCAAGGCTAAATATCGGGTTAAAAAATAAAGAGCATCAGCAGTGTGAGTTGCGTTACTGTCGCAGATCAGGATCGAGACTTCAACTTCTTGACTTGCACTGGTTGATTAGTAGGCACCAGCAGCATGGTGTTCATGCTGCGGTCTGCACACACGCATATTGCAGTACTGATTAAATATTATGTGTGCATTTGTGACAACTTACAATGTTTGTGGGGTCCAGCAGTAAATTCATGTGTAAATATGTGTAGCCTGTTACTTCCTTTGGGCAACAAACAATTACGGCAGCTGTGGTGCCATTAAATATCAATTGTTATATATGTCTTCCTTATGGTAGACTTTCTTTTTGTGAGCAATAACAAGGCATGTGTGGTCATCAAGTTGACAGTCCTGTCAATGCCGCTTGTGGCTCACACTAAATGCTGGAGTTTTCCAGCAGTTGGCCACCAGGGACTGCTAGTGAGCCAGGGAGTTTGATGTTGCATGCAAATAGTTATTTGCTTATGAATAAATAAATATTAGCATAGTAAATTATAAATTAATTACCTGCTGTCATTTGTTTGTGGTGTCTTAGCTCCCTGGCTCACTAGTGGTTCCTGTCGGCCAACTGCTGTGAAAACTCCAGCTTTTAGTGCGAGCCCTGTTCATGGGCCCTGACCCCTGTGGTTGTATTGCCTTGGGCCTGTCCCTGTGGCACCTCTAAACTCCAAGCTGCTCCAACTGCAACTGTGCAAATGGATACAACTGCAACAAGTTAGAGCAACTTGGAGGGGGTTAGAGGTGCCACAGGCTGGAACAGGCCCCTTGTTGGCTGAGGCTGGCTGTGGTTTTGCAGTCAGTAGGCAGAGGGATACCAGAATGTCAGTGCAGGGAAAATGGTTTAACATCACACTGTCACAGCCAGCTGTGGTTCTTGGTCAGCTGGAAAGACAGCCTGAGCCATGGCAACCAGAGGATTGCAAGTCCTGGGAAGTGGTGTGCAGTGCTGCATTCATTTGTCACCAGATGGCTAGCCTACATGTGACTGTTAAATAAAATTGTCAGGACTTGAGCCTGTGGTTGATCACTGAACTGCCGAGACCATGAGTAGGCTTAGAGATAGACTCACTGAGTCTAGGTGTCAGGGATCAGAGTTTAACTTCACAATGGTTTGTCTCTGTCTTCTGAGGTGTGATGATGATGATGTGTGGTTTGAATGCCACCATGCTGTAGAACAGGGTGAGCATGCAGTTCCCACAGCATTCTCAGTATTGGGGCATGGTTCTGTCTTTAATACCATGGCCTCCACCCCACCCCTGATTTGGCCAACATATTGATGCATTATCTGTCTAGATTGTACTGTGGACTGTACATTTTAGATATGTATATTCTCTCAAACAGGGTCCTGCAGTGACCTGCAACATTGAAATAGAGTCTGGGATAGACTGACATGCATTTGTGCATTCACCAAAGGCAACATATTTGTGTTTGTTGTTTTGTATTACAAAATATTCTTATTTGCTTACATTTCTCTTAACATCAAATGCATAATTAATTTGGACACACTGTTACTAATAACTGCATCTTGTATCTATCCACTGTTAGTAGGTAGTGAAATCTGGGGAAGTGTCACAGAAGACATGGTGTTGCAGACCACTTGTTTAAGAGAAAACTACAACAGTAAAAACAAAAATCCTGACAGTATCCACCCAGGGGTCCTGAAGGGGTCTGCAAATCATTTGGCAGGACCCATCAACATCTAGTTCAATGATGCTATTGACACTTAATACCTTCCTGATGATTGGAAGCTTCACTTTATGCCTTTGCAATATTACTTACTTGTTCCTGTCGTTCATAGGTCACTGGTCAGACCAGAATATATGTGATGACCCACCAAACATTGAGAGGGCAGGAGGGACATGAGCATCCTAAAAAAACATTTTGTCATGCAATACCCATAGACGGTAGACCTAACATAAGATAATGCAAAATAGAGGGGTTACGTCATCTGTCCCTTGCTTTCAATGTCAATTAGACTTATGTTTACAAGTTGTGTCCATTTTTCACCTAATTTCTTCAAATTCACGTCAATGCCACTCACTTCTGCCCTCACCACAACACCCTCCACAAACTCCTGACCAGCTGTTTTGACTGGCAGGCAGCAGCAATGGACCAGAAGGAGCAGACCCAGGCACGGGTCACCATCTACATCTGCGGTGACTGCAACGAGGAGAACGAGATCCGCGCGCGCGACCCGATCCGGTGCCGCGAGTGCGGCTACCGCATCCTCTACAAGAAGCGCACCAGCCGACTGGTGGTGCTCGACGCGCGCTGACGTCACGAGACCCCGTGTGACGTGACAGAAGCTGGCGGGGAAGACGACAGAATGACGTAACGGCACGGAATACGCCCCGTGGAAGGTCTGGTCAGGATGATTTTATCAAGCATGTTTATCGGGTATCAATGATCTCGATGGACTGTCCGTTGATGATTTCCGGAGTTAAAATGTAAATGTGCGCCCAGTTCGAAGCAGTTGACGCCAGTTTGAACCAGCGTTGTTGTTGCCGGTCGTGAAGCTGAAGACGCTGTTCGTGAGAAGGATGCACGACGGTGGCGCCGCTGGAGAACCTGGTGGTAAAATGAGAAGCTGGCGACCTGCCAGGTGACGCTGGTCGTTGATTCGAGGTTTCATCCGTGTCATCATCGTAGCGATTGTTTTCCAATATACCATCATCACGTAGATATGTCTGATCAGAGGGAGCCGCCATGCGATGCGAGAGATGCTGGTTCGTGGCGGATACTGCTACGGAACAGTGGCACGACGCTTACTTCTAGATTTGCAAGACACAGTTGACCTAACACTGGTTACAATTCGCATTGGGTGTGGTGCCTGCTCTCAATTAATTGTTGACCAACTTCGCTGGTCCTTTCAATTTGAGGGTGGCGACTGGCGACGTGTCGAGCTTAACCTGATATTGTCTGAAAAAACAAGTTTTCTGTCAAGTATTTTATTTTAAACTGTGGTCCATGATATATCAACATCAACAATGAAGCAGCAGGAAGGTGGGGTAGGGTAGACTTGAGGTGGGGTAGACTTGAGCAAAATTCAATAAATGGTGGTACACAACGGGGAGTAGAGGTGAATCTCGTCGACTCGCAACTACACCAAGTCTGGAACTTTAAGCACGCCAGTGTACCTGTCGGCTGTCAACCTAAAAATGGCACAGACATGACGCAGCTAAAATAGGCGATGTGTAGTTTATTCCACAAACGTCTCAATATGACTATCATAGTATCTATCAACGCCAATCGCTAACAAAACGACGCCCACGGTTCTTCAGTAAACTCGCCCTAGTCAACCGCAAAACCAACCCGGTCCGTCGCGGGAACCAACAAGGTCCGTCGCGGGAACCAACAAGGTCCGTCGCGGGAACCAACCTGGTCCTTCGACCGTCACAGGAATCAACCTGGTCCGTCGCGGGAACAATCCGGACCGTCACGGGAACCAAATCCCGTCCTTCACCCTCAGGCTTCTCAGTAGCAAAGCGGGAACCATCTCTACCGCAGCTTCGTCGTCCAGACACGTGGCGACTAAGCCAAGCTGAGCGTGCTACAGCGAGGTCCTCGTGGTAGACACCGTCGCCAGACAGACAGACATACGGACAGACAGTCGCCGTACGGAGGCAAACAGTACGTAACCACTGAGAGACACAGCTGAGGTCGCACTTTTGTTTTTGTGCCTTCTTTTTGCTGTGATCACACGTTCTGACAATGCCCCTTCTGTCATTTCGGTTTCAGGCATGCTCGCTTTGTCTTCTATTCCATCCATGGTAATGTGAAATGACTGATGAATTTTCACAAGCAGTCGCCCGCTTAAAAGGGCCACCACCGGAGCTACCGGGTCTAACATGGAACACATACGGCGCAGAGGTCGGGAGCGGAGATCCTAGTTTGACACTTCCGGAATGTTCGAGATCTCTTGTAATGCGGTCAGAATCGCTGTCAGAGGTCCCACGTGGCACGTGCCGTCGTGCAGCACCCCAGCCGCACGGAGATTCCCCACGTGACAAGTGGCGGTTCAGAGGTCTGGCGGGACTTGAGCGGGGCCCCACGTGGCACGAGTCACGTGCTATTGATGTCTAGTTGGTGCGCGATGTTTGCGTTTTCCTCCCGCAATCACAGAAACTCCATCTCTCGCTCGATGCCGACAAACTTCAGCTGCTCCGTCGGGCCGTACCTGAGGTCACGCAGAGGTCAGGTCAGGGCACGCCAGCGCTGGTGTCGGACGGTGAAATCAAGTGATGAACACGCAACGTCAAGATTACTTTAAACTATATTGCTCAAGATAAAGCGAGGCGGCATCGTGCACAATGAAAGCAAGAACTGACGGTACTAATTGCGAGACGCTATTCAAGATTGCCAGAATTCAGATCATACGAATCAGTCTGATTGAGGCACACAATCTGGATATCGCCTATGTCATTCTTGGTTGCTAATATCGTTCATACTTCCAATTAGGCCGAACATACATTCATACTTCAGACTGGCATCCGAGATCGGAACAAGCGTACGATCACAGTGTGGGCGCTGGCGGGGATAAAACCGCGGTGAAACCACGACATTCTAAGGACAGGACCAGTACCACCGTTGCTGAGTCCCGTACGACTCCCAGTAGGTACCTGCACCACCCATAAGCCCGGACCTGCACGACCGGCCGCGACCTCCCACCTCGCTCACCGGTAGTCGAAGAACAGTCGTCCACGGGGCTGAATCGGCCGCTTGGCGAAGATGCCGATCCGGTGGTCTCCATTCACCATCATCACCTTGGCGTAGCAGTTGGGGTTGATGGAGTGGTTGGCGAAGCGGATCTTGTTCCCCTTCCTTGTCGCGTCGACCACGAAATCTGGAAAAGGAGATCATAAGAAAACGAACAAAATAAAACCAATCACTGGAATCAGCACCAAAATACGGTTGAGTTCTTCTTCGAAAAGCCGCAGCCGCCGTGGCTGAAAATCTGTAGACACAGCAAAATGATTGATCAGCCAATCTGGCGTGGACACATCACACAGCGAAAAAAGAACGTCAACAGCATCACTGTTCTGCGCGACATAGTCATACCACTCATACGTGTCATGAAATTTGCCTGATAAAAACTTGAAACACCTTAGAGACAAGATCTGATCACCATTAACACCAATACACTTCAAAAATTACCACCGAAGAGTTTACAGTTGCCACCGCGTCCCTGCGCCCCCCAGCTCCCACGCTCACCGTTGTTCAGGTTGAAGAGGAACGAGCACATGTACTTGTCGTACACCTTGCCGCGTCGGTCGGCCTCGTCCTGGGTGATAACCTCACCACAATACTCGGAGATGAACTCGTTCTTCTGCGCAGAGTCCTCGAGGAAGATGCCCCAGCCGGCCACGTCTGACGGCGCCATCAGCAGGTGCTTGTGGAGGCCGCGCTGGACCGAGACGTTTTTACATTGGATCTTGTCCACCTGTAAGCAGGGAGCTCATCTTATCTGAGCTAAGCTGAGCTGAGCTGAGCTGATCTGAGCTGAGCTACGCTGATCTGAGCTGAGCTACGCTGATCTGAGCTGAGCTGAGCTGAGCTGAGCTGGAAAGATCTTAGCTGAGCTGGTATGATCTGAGCTGAGGAGCTGAGCTGCTGAGCTGATCTGATCTGAGCTGATCTGAGCTCAGCCTGAAAATTTTGATCATTTTCTGGACTGCTTGGGTCCTAAGAATTTTGTTCTCCATTTTTGCCTGGAAATTTGCTCTCTTCAACAAATCTAACTGACACTGTAGTTTAAATATAATTAAATGTTCCTCACAATGATTAAGTGTCTATTACAAATCAAGAGCTTTTACTTTTTACTTATCAATATATATATTTCTGTCCTATATTAGGGGTGTTCTCAGTACTATAAATGGACTTTTTCGAAAATGCAAAAAACACTCAGTGGGCCAGTTCTGACATCATGAGGGCCCAGTCTGACTTCCTAAGTCATGTCTTTCGCTCAAAGCAGTTTTATTATGGCCGTCAGTGGCCGATCCGGGAATCGGTCAAGGAGGGGCCCACGTAGCAAAGTGGGCCCCCAAGGCCTTGGTGGGCCCCCTTAAGGACTTAGTAGGGTCCCTCAAGTCTTGTCGGCCCTTTTGACATTGAAAACAAATGTATGCCAGAAATAGAATGGACCTCCTTTAGATTTCAAAAAATGCCTTTTCAGATGCTAAAATGAGGTCTCTTACAAGACATAATGGGGCCCTCTTCAAATCAGAATGGGTCCCTCTGGTGGTCACAGTGGGCCCTCTGGGGAACCGACGTGGCCCTACGGAGACGAGAGTGGGCTCTCTGGAGTCCAAAATGGGTTATCTGGCGGTCAGAGAAGACAAATTTGCTTGCGATTTGTTTGAAAACAGGGTGAAATTCGTTTCGACTCACTTCGATCGGCTATGAGCCCCCTGGACTATTGGGCCACTTCGAGGCTCAAGGGGGGGGGGGGTGAGGGCATGCCTCCCCCTCTGTAACCACCACTGATGACCATCATGATCCATTTATAACGCTAAGTGATGATAATAATCAGTTACGTAGCACGAGAGCATCCATCAGCTAAAAAAATGCACATACTTTTTTTCTAAGCCGCCACCCATGAATAGGTGGCCAGGAGTGCCCCCGCCCTTTCCATACTTTTGGTTGTGACGTCATAACTCGGTGACCTGACCTGACCTCGAATTTTTATGGTGTCAAAATGTTTCAAATGAATCGTTCTACCAGCCTACCAAACTTGATCGATGTCACTGAAGTGGGTCCGAAGTTATTGAGAATAAATAGAGGGGCGAACGACCACTTTGTGGCGTCCTGCCATTGTTATTAATGCATTTTTACAATATTTCTTTTTTTCGAGGCGGTAGGTTTTTTGGAAAGGAGAACCAAAATCGATGCACCACGTCTTTTATAAGGTCCATTGAACAGGTTTTGAGCTTTTTATTTGAGAAAATGTCCATTTTATAGTATACCCCTACCTATAAACTTGCATCATATAATTCACTGACCTAGATATAATCAAGCTGTGGGCACTGAATAGACCTTGTCTAAACCCAGCCCACAACCCAAATCTAACCTAACCTAACCTAAACCTTAACCCGCGCACTGCAGGGAGGATTGATTTCCGCCCCCTCAGGTTTTTCAGGAGTATCGGAAAAACGGCGGCGCGCAGCGCCGCCAAATTTCGTACAC
>VOPJ01010998.1:0-33789 GCA_014673585.1 Semibalanus balanoides
GGGCAAATTTAAAGAAAATCGTAGGGGCCGCCCCATAGGGTCAAAAAATTGAAACGGCCCTAGCTGGGCCCCTAGGGCCCCTAGCCTAAATATGATGATGGGATATTTTTTGTTTGGAAAACTGTGATCTTTCTATTGCTGGCTTAGATAGGTTTTATTTGAGTGATTACGTTTAAAACCACGTTTTGGCCTTTTGATCGTCGATTATGCCCTAAGGGCCATATAGTTTTTGGGGAATTTGTGACCGTTCTTAATGGGATTAGTTGCTGTTTTTCTATATATTCGGGAAAGAGGACGAGATTGTCTACCAATTTTTGAGTTTCAGGCTCTGATCGAAGGGGCCGCGATCCCTGCTGAATTTCCCCTGCTGAATCCTGGCTGAATCTGCTGCTTACTTCCCTAATTCAGGCTCTCCGCGGTGCCATGCCGCACCGCGCGCCTGTCCCGCGGGCCGCCGAGCGTGGTGCGTCGCGCCGCTCCACGCGGCACGTTCAAGGTCGACCGGCTGGAATGTAAACACTGCGCTGCGCCGACCGGCCAGCCACGCACTGTCAGACCGCTCTCAGACGGACGATAACCGGGCCGGCTGCCTGCCACTGCACTGCGGCGAACAGCTGTTGTTTGCAGTCTGGAGCTGCTGCAGTGCTGCGGGCACCATTACAGTGCAGCTGCCGCAGTGGAAAGCTCCCGTGGCCGGCTTTATATTTAGTTTATTTTTGCAGTGTTGTCCTGGTCGGTAATCTAAGCCAAACAAGATTTGGCTATTTCTGAGTGCCGTGGCCCCTTCAGCCAAGATTGGTTATATTTGTATCCAGGTGGCAATCAGCTCTGGACGGGGTTCGGTGTGGGTGTTTGACCTATTTCCTTCCAGAAGCCATCCGGTGAGTGCCGTGCCTGCCTGCCTGCTTTCTGCCGGCTATAAATATGATTCCGGCACCCGAGTCAGGCGTCAGACGCGTGGCGATGGGCTGACGTGGGGCGCGGCGAGCCGGATCAATGCAGGTTCACTGGCGCCGGACACCGCACTGATGATGGAGCCAGTGTTGTTGATTAGTCGGCCGCGCTCCTGACCTGGTGCAGCACGCGCCGAGTGACGTGCCTCCCGGCTACTGTTGAGAGCGGCACAGACGGCCGGCTGACGGGCTGAGGTGCCCGCTCGCTCCTACATATACCGTCCCTACATACCGTCTTCTGTTGAGATGGTAAACCGGCCGAACTGAGGTGCCCTTACACCACTGCATCGCGCAGGGCAGTAAGCCAGAGAGATTGGCTCTCGTATAATGTGGAATGAGATGTCGAGGTTCTGACTGGGGATTTGGTGGCGCGCCTACGGGTTGCGGCAGTCAGTGTTTGTATGCTCGATCCGCATTGCTAGACGTGTGTGAATTACACAAATAGATGGATCCCGGATCAGCTGAGCTCCTTGAGTCAGCTTCAATTTGTATAGCAGATTATTTTGTTCCAAGGCCTTTGCAATGCTTTATTAATAGACTACTAACAATGATGCCAACTCATCTTGCGAATTTTCCCGATAGGCCCTGTCCCTCCTCATCCTTATTTATGTTTAGAGATTAAATTAGTTTGAGAGATTAAAGTATTGTTGTTGCTTTATGTGCATGAGACTGGTAGTCTGTTGCTAAATGTCTGAGATTCGCTGGAAACCCAATCACTCATCGGATTTTATATAGAGGAATCTTGTAAGATCTGTGATCCGTTTCTTGGATCCATGCACATTGGAAATGCGAGCTCGTTTCTTCGTTGCTGCTCCGTTGACTGTGCAGCTCTGTAGCTCCGTATCTAACCTGCGGTGTGCCTGATCAGTGCACTGGTATCTGTGATATGCCGAGCCGGAAGGCGCCAGTCTGACCTTGTGCCGTCGCCCTGCGGACGTGCAGCATTTTCTTTGGCAGGCGTCCCGGTTGTGGCCGAGACGTTTCTCGTAGTTTGGCTCAGGTCTTTTGGCGTCCTTGGTCGTGGATCAGAAGCATTGGTGTCTCCGGGATGTTTGTTGACGTGGAAAAACAGCGCCCGTGTACTTGAATGACAGAAGGCGATTTTCGGTGATTAGTCAGGGACATATATAGGTGCTTAGAACTGTAGTGAATGCCAATTGCAATATAAGCAAACAAAACTAAAATACTTCCGTAAACGTAAAACGTGTTTGCATTGTCATCGTCCCTTGTTGTAACTTGTATTATATATGAACAATAACAATCCCGATTTCATGATGTTCACAGGGTGTGGGAAAATGTGTTTTTTTTTTATCTCCATGAATGTGATAGCTTGGCTTTAGGCATGCGGGGTTCTATGTACACAAAAGGCTCAAACAATGTTGTCGAAATTCGTGTCATGTACAGTGTACACTGCGCCGCCATGCATTTGCCGACAATGTTTGCTGCATAACAGGCAGTTTGGCTTCGCCCCCTGAAGTTGGGATTGCATCCATTATGCATTGCATGCGCGGAGGCGTCGGAGCGATGGAGAAGCTCTGTTTTGCGGAGATAATTCATGCCATGCAATGTCTCCCGTTACCGCCACAACGTCGTGGGCTAGCAGGGACGTAGCCAAGAGGGGACACGGGGGCCATGCCCCTCCTCCCCCAGAGCAAAACAAATTTACACTAGATGGAATGGGATTCTCTGACAACCCGACCCTTCCCCCCGCTCAACAACATATAGCTGAGGAGCGAAATTTGACTCCACCACCGACGTGGCCCCTCCCTGACATTTATCCTGGTTACGTGCCTGTGGGCTATTTGTGCGCTCTGTTATATCGCTGCGGACGGAAGAGTTGTTACCATTACAATGCAGTGGGCGACATAATCGTTTCCGTAGCAACTTTGTGTGTCCTGTGGCAACGAGGTCGCCCCCGTGGAAACGAAGCAAGCAGGTGACAGAGTTGTTGCCGTGGCGTTGCGGCGTACGGGAGGAGTTTCTGCTGCTGCGACGCTGTGCGCTGTTTGCTGCGTGCTGCGTGCTCCCCCACCCCGGTCTCCCTGTCAGCAGCATTGTCACTTGCTGTCAGTTCGCAAACATTGCCCATCCCTCATCCTGTCGGCACGACCGGAATGATGCCGCAAACAAAGACCCGCACCGCCAGCGCCCACATGGCCTCGTGGGGTCGCTATCAGGGGTAGTGAGATGTTGATCGGGTGGCTGGGAACAGCTGAGAGCAGTCCCTGGGGCGGTGTATTGAAGGTGTCGTCCGTGTGTCGTCCGCGTGTCGCTGGCGTGTCGCTGGCGTAATGAGGTCATTTGAACCAGAGCTGCGGACTGGTGCAAGTCTGACGTCGGTGAACGGGGCTGACACCCAGCTGGCTGTTAGTTCCTATCTGTCCTGTATGTCTGACTTATCTGGGTATGCGCTGTGACGACAGGATACATGCCTACGAGGGAGTTTTTGTGGGACTGGGTCTGTTTCAACTGGGTGGTTTTTAGCTAGCGGACGTGACCTGCATAGGACTGAACGGTGCGCCGTGACCACGGTTTGTGAAATGTGAAAGGCCAGCGAGCATAGTCCACTGCGGAGACGACAGTGAATTAGCGGGGTAGTTTCGGGGTCATTTTTAACAAAGCCTGAAGGGGTGGAAGATTATATAACATTGTTAACTGTGAGAAGAAGAAACATACTCAGAGCTCTGTTGTCAACAGTGCAGAGCCAGCCCCGTCAACAATGCAGAGCCAGCCCCGTCAACAATGCAGTCAGCCCCGTCAACAGCGTATATAGTCGGTTAATGTTAACTGCAGAGCCAGTTCCTGTCAACAGTGCAGAATCAGTTCCTGTCAACTGCAGAGCCAGCCCCGTCAACAGTCCAGTTAGCCCCGTCAACAGCGTATATAGGGCCTGTTCCAGTCACGCCTCTTTTCTCCTCTAAGTTGCTCCAACTGCAACTGCTCTGTGTTAAAGAATAGACTGGAACCAAGTGGGAAGCAGCTTTTGAAGCGAGTGTTAGAAGTGCGACTGGACTATGACCCCTTGGTCAGTTCTGTTAACAGTGGCAGAATCAGTTCCTGTCACACAGTGCAGAGCCGTTCTGTCAACAGTGCAGAAGACAGTTCCGTCAACCAGTGCCAGAGCCCAGTTTCGTCAACAGTGCAAGCCAGCTCCTGTCCAGTGCAGAGAGTTTCCTGTTTCAACAGTGCAAGAGCAGTTTTCTGTCAACAATGAGAGCCAGTTCCTGCAACAGTGCAGGAGCCCAGTTCCTGATCAACAAGTGCAGAGGCCAGTGTCCTGTCAACAGTCGGCAGAAGCCAGTTCCTGCCAACAGATGCAGAAGCCAGATCCTGTCAACAGTGCAAGGCCAGTTCCCTGTCAACAGTGCGAGCCAGTTCTGTCAACAGTGCAGAGCAGTTCCCTGTCAACAGTGCAGAGCCAGTTCTGTCACAGTCAAGAAGCCAGTTCGCAAACAGTGCCAGAGCCAGCTCCTGTCAAACAGTGCAGAGCCAGTTCCTGTCAAGTCGCAGAGACAGTTCCCGTCAACAGTTGCAGAGCAGAGTTCCTGATACAGTGCAGAGCCAGTTCCTGTCAACAGTGCAGAGCCAGTTCCTGTCAACAGTGCAGAATCAGTTTCTGTCAACAGTGCAGAGCCAGTTCCTGTCAACAGTGCAGTCAGTCCGGTGTGGTCCCGATACGGCCGTGCCATGGCACTGTGACCATTAGGTGGTCGATGTCCGCTGGATACCCGGACAGTCGGCCCTGCGGTCGACAGCGCGTGGTGCTCCACCACTCAGCACGTGTCGATCTCTAGAGCGGCGCCCGTACTGGGGTGGGGTGGGGCTCAACAGCTGGCGACCGGCAGAGCCGGACATCTCGGCTGGCCCGCTGGCCCTGTCAGGCGCGGGTGGGGCCAGCAGGGCCGCCGGACACGCTGAGCTGGGCTGGGCTGGGCGGCGGACTTGTGACGCCGATGGGCGGTGACGGGGCGGCGGTGGAGGTCGGTGACGGCTGAAGTTGAGCAGCGGCAGCGCCAGCCCGGCCCAGGCCACGCCGTCATGACCCTCTCGGTCGATCGTCCCACTCTGCCTCTCTCCACCTGTGACGTCATGGGAGGTCGTCGGCGCCGCGCAGGACAGAGCCGGCGCCGCGCCGCTCGACGGCTCCACACAAAGGCAGAGCGCGCACCGGCCGCGACCGGGAGGCGGTGGCGGTGGTGGTACGATTCCAAGGCCGCCGCCGTCTACGCATTAGTCTCGTTTCGTCATCGACAACGCCGTCCCTGGCCGATACGTTTACTGAGTCGATTCGTCCCTCACTGCTGGAGGTGAAGCCCGCTGGTCGATGGAAAAGACGCCACGACTGACACGAGCTTCGCGAAGTTCGGTCGAGGTTGAGTTGGGACGAAAACGTGGTTGGCTTTCAACGAAGTTGATACAGTTTGTTTGAAGTTTGGACGGCTTTGGGACGCATAGAGATTCTAGGAGTTAGGGCTAACTTGAACGGATCGCTTTGTTTTTGTCTGACGGTCCGATGCGTGACGTCAGTTTCGACACATTGGTAGCGTCCACTGACAATCTCTAGGGCAGATAGCCGCCGTACGGGGAATTGTATTTGCAATGTGCGGAGTGGGCGATTAGAGGTTCCCAATTCCCATGCATTTCAATAGGCCTGGGCGATTTCAATAGGCCTGGGCGGCCAGTACCGGGTACGGTTTCGCTCCAACGTATCTCGCACCAAAGCTGTCTTGGGCCTGTAGCGACTTTGCCATGCAGGTTTTTATTTGTAAGCTGTACCTACAAATGTATGGGTGACTTGGGCGTGACACACCTATTCAAATCCGTATCTATGACGTGGTTTTAGCTGCTGATTGAACTCACGGTCGTTTGACTGCGGCCCGACTCGCAATTTCGCAAGGCCAGGCAGTACCGCACCGCAATATTGATGGCGCGTACACTCCCCACTACTGACGTCACTGCAATGATGCTGCATCTCAAATATGCAGCCTCTCTGCCGAGCACGTCGGGCGGGCCGCACTGCTTACTCAACCCTTACCATCTTGCCATACAAGTCCAACTGCTCTTCTCGTCTAGACAGGCCGCCGTTTATTCCAGAAATAATATTTCAGTGTCGAGGCGGGTTGTTTTTGCTGACGTTGGACAGCCCGAGGACAGGCCAGTGATGTCCAGTGACGGGCGCACAACTCCAGAGAAGGACACCGCCGTCACTCGGTGTGACGTGTCTGTTTTTGACGACTGCTGGCTTCGCAGCGGTGGGGGTGTGCACAGCAGCTTACCATAGGCCTTCGAAGAACGTGTTTACCATCTCGCAGAGACGGGTATTCAATGGTGATGGTTGCTCAATGATCTAGTGAATGCATAAATAAATGTCGTTTGGCATCTGTTCAAGATCGTCGGGTCACAGTGACGGTGCATTAGGTCTTGGACATCGGAACGCTAGAGGCGCAGCTCGGCCAATGACCTCTGCGAGGATCTCCATGATCTGTTATTGTTGTTGTTGTTGTTGTTATGTTATCCTGGTCGTCTACCTCATCATGCTCGTAATTAAGATATCGTATTCTCATTTCGCACTCTTTGCTTCATTTAGCAATAATCACATTACAAATGCAATGGCCAACAACATTCAAACCAAGCCATGCTTATAGCCCACCGGATTCCAAGTAATTCTCTTGCTGGATTGCGTTCGTATTCTTCGGTATGTCCTATGTGCAGGGGCGGCACCACGAGGGGGAGGGGCAGGATGGGCAGTCGCCCCCTGTCGTCAGGTAGGGGGCAAACATATATATGCGTCCCCATCCTGTCATTTAAGGAGGCCACTCCATGCTTCAAAGAGCTATATCGCAGGCTCCATTGCGGAGTGCACAGGGCCCCTGGAAGCCAGAAGGGGTCCTTTGGATGTCAGAGGGGTCCTCTGAAGGCCAGAGGAGGCCACGTGGAAGCCAGATGGGAGGTCAGAGAGGGACTTTTGAATGTCATAGGTGGGCCCCTGGAGGCCAGAGGGGGTCCTTTGGAGGTCAGAGGGTCTTCCTTGAGGCCAGGGGGCCTCTGTAGGCCAGAGGGGGTCATATGGAGGTCAGAGGTGCCTCTGAAGTCTAGGAGCGGCTCTCTGGAAGCCAGAAGAGAGGTGAGAGGAGCCCTATGGAGGTCTTAGGCCCCTTCTTAAATGGAGGCCCTGTTAACTGGAGGCCGCTCTTAAATGGAGGCCTCTTAAATTTCGACATGCCCTCCCCGTGACAAAAATCCGTGGCGCCGCCCATGCCCATGTGGTGTGCATTGTCAAACGTCAGAATTTCCTCGACTAGTGTCGCCTTATCAATACATATTTTAACATCCCGGTCATAGTTGCAATCGCCTTGATTGCCGTTTTGGTAGCAACGACTGCTATGGTAATTTGATTTCATTCTTGCATACCAACGACTTCAGCCAGAGCGGCTTTCGCCCG
The DNA here is from genome assembly GCA_014673585.1 of Semibalanus balanoides. Taxonomy (NCBI): domain Eukaryota; kingdom Metazoa; phylum Arthropoda; class Thecostraca; order Balanomorpha; family Balanidae; genus Semibalanus; species Semibalanus balanoides. The sequence goes on from VOPJ01010998.1 coordinate 7,396, forward strand.
CCGAAGATGCCCGTGTTTTGGTTCCAGCGTCTTATACAGCCTCTTGTTCCGTGTGAACTTCGACAGCATGTCGTCCCTTAATCTGAACTTCGACAGCCTCTCGTCCTACATCCAGCAGCTGATGTCCCGTCTGAACCGGGTAGTGGGTTGGATGACTCCTACTCGCCCCTCCTTTGCCGGACTCCGTGCCACTTTCCCTGTCAGTCTGTCCCGAGACGAGTCCCAACGGCGTGTTTCATTCACGGTGAGCGGTGAGCGGTGGCGGCGGTGGCGGCGGCGTTGCTCGGCCTCATGACTGGCCGGCCGAAGGTCGCTGTCCGCCGCCGCCGCCGCCACTCCGGTCACGTGATACAGCCGTGATGAGCGGTCAGCAAGGCTGGTGGCAGTCCGTCTGCAGCAGGATTTATGTAAACACGGAGGCATCAGCTTCAGCCGCGGCCCACGGCCGGCCGGCCGGCACCGTCAGCCACCAACGAAATGCATTATTCATCCGATACATGCTGCCGTAGAAAATGCTGCATTACATAACGACTGCGCGGCGTCTGACGGTGACAAAGTTCAAATCCAGCCTGGTCATCCGTGACGGTGACGTGTCACCCCTGCAGCGATCGGTTTCGTCCAGACGTCCTGGCTATGGTTCCGGCATCAGCGTGTGTGGACATGCCGTCATGGTGTGATCGATGTGCGTGTCGAAGGCTCAGACGCCATAGTCCCATCTGACGGTACTGCACCCCGCCCTGCCCGGCCGGCCGTGCCGTCTGGCGAATGCACGCAGGTGGTCGTGACGTCAGGTGGTTATAGAGCCTTGGGCAGGTGTTTGATCATAGTGCACCACCCGCGCGCCGGCAGTCACAGCTCGCAACTGAACTCCGTCGTCGCCACACTTCGCTGACGTTCCGGGAGGAAGTCACACCGGATGTGGACTGGACGGCGTCCGGGGTTGACCGGTGGTGTGTGCAGCTAATTAACCTCCGGATAATATTGACACAATGCAGCGATAGAATCGTCTTGTGATCACTGGTGGATCTAGAACGGCATTTTGTGGCGGTTTGGGGGCATCACCCCAAAAAAGTTTCACAAAATTCCAAAATCTCATCGGATTTCGCTTCCTTATGCATTGCTAGACGTTTCAAAATGAACTTTCCTTAGTAAAAGTTGCGTAGATGTTTTTCTACATCAGGAAATGTGTAAATTTGCACTGATTTGAGGCGGTTGGGGGGGGGGCATTTTCCCCTGATGCCTCCCTCTGGGGCCTGGAACCGCCAGTGCTTGTGATGTGATGATTGCAGCCCCGCAGCCCTGGCTCCCTCGCGGCGTTGTGCAATGAGTGTATTGACTCTGTGGCGTTTTTTTGTCTGCGCGTGCTGCACCCCGTGTGACATTCTGCCAATCATCGGTGCAGACTGCAGGCGGCTGCATCTAAGTTCGCTCCACCCTCCTTGGTATTGGTGTGGCGCTCTGCAGGAAGGGACCGGAGAGGCACCAAAGGCACCAATGAATGGGCGCAAATTGACCTTAGTTGTCGGTGCACCCGAAAACCCCAATAAACAAACAAGGCACCAATGGAACTGCACGGGCCAAACGGTCCACGCTTCATCAGATGCCGACCCGTACTCAGTGGCGGCGGATAGTATTTTCGGATGGGGGAAAGAAACCCAGGGGCCCCCTTGGCCAAAGCCCCCATCCACGGCCAAAGATCCTGCCTCCAAAAATGGCGCGAAATTGTATCTCCTCAGATTTAAGCCACTATATTTTACAGGGTCCTCTAAATGGTCATAAAAACTCGTACAGGCCGATTTTGAAGTCTTAGGTCTTCCAAGGGCCTCTTCAGGCCGGCTAAGGGGCCCTCTCAGGCCGAGTCATGACCTTGTGTCGGCCTTGAAGGACCCCTTAGGCTGGCTGGGGGACACCACACTTCTTGAGTGTGAGGTCAGCGCCCCCCCCCCCTTATCCGCCGCCCCTGATGTCCGTACTGCGTGCCGTCTCAAAGTCGGACACGCTATGCAGTTCAGTGGGTGCGGCTATCTCGCACCGGCCTCCGAACCAGGGGCTGCGCTGATCTGCAGACAGACGACGCCTCTATTGGAATGCCACGCTGCAGCTGCCTTATCAGCGCTGCAGCTGTTTTATCAGCGCTGCAGCTCTAGCTGCTGTCTCGGCTTGGCGGCGGCTCCGGCTGCCGTCCAGCGGTCCAGCGGTCCCTTCCTCCGCCGCCCGGCCCCGCCGCCCCGTCCAGCGGTCCCTTCCTCCGCCGCCCTGCCCCGCCCCGCTGCCCCGCCCAGCCGTGGCCCTGCACGGCTGATAGTCATCGATTTATGAGATGAGCGGCCTTCTGGCCAGCACAGCCAGTCTCAGGGCGCGGCAGATCGACGGCAGCAGATCCGTGTCTGAGTCACCATACGTCCGTGTCATTACTCAGAAGTTAGCGGCCGTATCAGCATGAGTGATGCCGGGTCTGGACGGATCGGATCGGGCCGAACGGATCAGGCTGGGTCCACGTGGAGGCGCCTTGTTCTCAAAACAGTTAGCATTCAGCAACAACTGGTGCACGTGGTCTTGCGGTGTCGGGTGTGTGGTGCTTTGTCTGCTTTGTCTGACTGATACCGTGATGCCAATCTATCGGTGCTGACTGGCTGATCGGCATTGGTTTCGCTCGTCTGTATTTGCTGCATTAGTGTTGTGCAATGCAGCCCAGTTCTACGCCGGCTGCGAATTCCTAACACGGTGGTTGCATGATATAGCGTAAACATAATTGTGTACAGATGTACTCTCGCTGAATATGTTTGTATGTTTCTGTAACGAGGTAGTAAGTGCCGAGCAACACGTGGTGTCGTGTTTTCTTTCGGTTTGTTTTTGTGATTTACTTCTTGATTTATGTTTGTTTGACTATGCTGCAGTGCCGAGCGTACTTATTAAAATGCGTGACACGAGTATGCACCGCTTACGACTTTATTTAGATATAGATATAATAATTTGTTGTCTTTGTCTGAGACCACACAATACCGCTACAGGGCTATCTTTGATAATGTGACAGGCCCTCAGGAATACACGACATATTTACGGCAATCGTAAGATGAGAAACGCCCTCTCATTTTCCTTTCACGGGCACACGCTTCCATCCTGTTATTCACAACGCTGGAATGTGGCACTCATTCAAAAATCACACATTCAAACCTCTCCCGTTCGTGCTCGCCGCCTCTCTTATTGTGATGCCAATCAGTGATGCGATCAGTTTGATGCAATTTATCTGCTGCGTCATTTTTCGGGGGCGGGACGGCCGGCTGTGTTGGTGGCGGACCCCGACCGTGCCGTTGCGTCAGGCTGGGTGGGTCGGCGGAACGGCGCCTCTTGGTTCGCTCCCTGCACGACCGCGGCGGCTCCACTGATGCTGACTGATGTCTGTGTGTTTGTGTGTTGCAGGCCAAAGTCGCCGCCCAACAGCCCCAACCGGAGTTCGCCACCGAACTGGAGGATGCTGCGAGACTTACTACCTGAACAAGGTGGGTGCCGCTGCGGCACGGCCGGTAGACTGGTGTGCCGTAGGGGACGGTGGTTGGCTGACTTTAGCGACATTCGGGCAGCTGTATTGCTCCTTCTGAACTGATTGCAGAAGCTGTAGTGGAGATGGTGTGGTCGGTTTGTTGGTCTGCGGTGGAGTCTGCAGCTGCAGGGAAGGACATGCGTAAAACTGACGGTGCACCTGGTGGAGATTACATTCTTGCGGCCGCCATCCGCCTTGTTTACCTTGGTTTGTGGTGCGGCTGGACGCAGATGTAACACATTCCGATAGCTACAGACAGAACACTCGCCATACACCTGGTTCTATCTACCTGTGATCGCATCAGCCTGCCCAGCACACTCTATACAGCTGGTTCTATCTGCCTGTGATCGCATCAGCCTGTCCAGCACACTCTATACAGCTGGTTCTATCTGTCTGTGATCGCATCAGCCTGCCCAGCACACTATATACAGCTGGTTCTATCTGCCTGTGATCGCATCAGCCGCCCATGCAACACTCTATCCAGCATGGGTTTCTATCTGCCTGTGATAGCATCAGCCTGTCCCGCAACACTCTATATCAGTTGGTTCTATCTGCTGTGATGCAATCAGCCTGTCCAGCGACACATATAATACGCTGTTCTATCTGCCCTGTGATCGCATCAGCCTGCCAGGCACACTCTATATCGCTGGGTTCTATCCTGCCTGTGATCGCATCAGCCTGCCCAGCACACTCATACAGCTGGTTCTTAATTCTGCCTGTATCGCATCAGCTGCCCACAACTCTATACAGGTTTGGTACCAGCTATCTGCCTGTGATCGCATCAGCCTGCCCAGCACACTCTATACAGCTGGTTCTATCTGCCTGTGATCGCATCAGACTGCCCAGCACACTATACAGCTGGTTCTATCTGCCTGTGATAGCATCAGCCTGCCCAGCACACCCCTGTGATCGCATCAGCCTGCCCAGCTCACCTTATACAGCTGGTTCTATCTGCCTGTGATCGCATCAGCCTGTCCAGCACACTCTTTACATCTGGTTCTATCTGCCTGTGATAGCGTGCCGCACCAGACCGGGCGCCGGCGGCAGCAGCAGGGCACCGCGGCTCCACCTCCATCAGAAGGCGCCAAAACGGCCCGGCGGCCTTGTGAGCGTCGGCTGAGGCCGGGCGGCTCGGCTCGTGAGTCTCGGTACAGCCGTCTGTCTGTGACGGCTGCTGGCTGCTGGAGGCCACAGCCGGCTGGCACACCCGCCGCGCCGCCGCCGCCGCCGCCGCAAGGACGGCTGACAGCCAGCGGTGCTCTCATGGCTCTACCTGGCCGCTGAGGGGCTCCTGGGTCCAATAGCGGATCCACAGCTGCCAAAGACTGGTTTGGATGGAGAGCAAAAACAAAATTGATACATTCCCCTCCCCAAAAAGAACATCATCGGATTCCGCTTGCCTGTACTTTAAAATGATTTAAACAAATTTATGTAGTACAGTTCATGTTTGTTTAATGATAAAATGTGTTTATTTCCGGCAGTCGCTGGCGCCTGGCGGGCGGCATAGTTCCGAACCCGGTGCTTCCTGGGTCTGCCTCTGTCTGGGCCTCATGGGACAGAGCCCAGATATCAGCTGGGATTTTACGTTAATTGCTGCATTGCATTCGCGTCGTTAATCAGTGATAAGGCACCTTATCAGCGGTTAGGGGCGACGACACCGAGAGAGAGAGAGCACACAGACTCGGGGAGAAACGGGACACGGCGGGAGAGAAGGGTATAGGAGGGGGAAGAAGGCAAGGGATAGGGGGCGGGGCGGCCGGGGCTCGGACGGCCCCCGGTCCCGTGAACACAGTTCGCAGTGCGGTGAGCAGCGAGGCGGTCGAGCGAAATTTGACCCACCACCACCCCAACACACCTTTAGTTCATCCTTTGTCCTGAATTCCCCGTGTCCACCCAGGTGAGGTGTGTTCAATAGGTCATCGATGTTGTGGAATGGGGGATACGCGGAATGAAGCACATCAACACTGCGGTGTAACGGCCGTTAACAGCCAAGTACGACATAATCATGACAGCGACAGAATGGAGGAAGAACCCTAACCGCTAAAATCACCACTGACCCATGACACGAATTTAATTCAATGTGATTCATGAAGGGCATTACTCGTAATTTTTGCGACAAGACGCGACGGCTCAATTAATTGACATAATCAAATTCTCGCCTGCTGAAGTGGGAAATATTCTCGCTAGCCTTTGTGGTGTCTGTATTTGCACATGACATTGGTGATACTCCTTGGTAAATATGTAACTTGTGGGAATCGATGGACTGTATATTTGTATTGTCCATTGCTCCTTCTTGTTGTTGACTGGAAACCATGCATGATGAAACAGGAGTAACCCCACCCGTTTCGGCTTATTGCTTTCTCTCCGTTAATGTTTTGTTTTGATGGTGGACGCGATCTCGATTGTAGCTGCCAAGGCCTGCTGTTCCCTGTATGGCGGACAGAGCCATGTTTGTTCGCGCAGCCGTCAGTATTTTGCACCAGTGACGCCGCGCCTTGCGCGTTTTTCGCGCTTTGTTCGAGACGTTGGTTGCATCAGCGCCGGGCCCGAACTTGCATGGTTTCATCATGCGGCGGACGGCGGGGGCGTCTTTGGTAGGCCTGGACTGCTGGGTCGTGCTGCCGCCCTGTCGTGTGGGAGCAATGTATGTACAGCGGGGTGCCACAGGTGGGGCCCCGCTGTATCCGCTGAATCGGCCTGCTGTGTGTTGCCCGTTGTATCCGCTGTGTCGGTCGCTGTGGAAGCCCCCAGCTGGCGGCACGTTCCTCCTTTGTCCCAGTGACAGGTGGAAGCAGGGGACGGGTGCGCTGCAGAACGGTGTGGGTGGTGGAGGAGCGGGCTGGGGAAGGCGTCATTCGTCTCCCTGCAGGACAAAGCCCCCACCTGCTACGCATCTTATCAGTACGAACTCACAACTGGTGTCGGTGTTGGGACAGTTGAATCCATTAGATGTGAGAATTGAGATAGAAGATGAAAACTCCGGGGTTGCCCGTTGCCGCATGCCCGATTTGTTGGTAATATCGATAAATTGTGTGGTTTGTTTTATTTTCTGATAGCATAGTCGGAATAGCTTTTGAATGTCTTGGCCTTGTCTGAATAGCTTGTTGGGATATAAGCCATCGCCAGGCTGAGCTTGTCGAGTGAACCCTGCCCGCTGCCGTGCAGTCGCGCAATTTCGTTCACCGACTGAATTTATCGATCAAAACCTCACGTGTCGCAAAGCCGCGGCACGTTCCTCCACATCCACTGACCTTTAATAAAGGTGTGACCGTCGGCTTCGGCCGCGGCCAATCCCGTCACAGGCAAATTTAGCTCAAGTCTGGGCGCGAACCCTTATCCGACTGAGAATATATCGCTTTGCTAGGGAGGAAAGTAATCAGGCCGCCGGGCGGTAAGTACTTACTACCTACACTAGTGAATTCAGGGGAAGGATTTTCAGATAGCGTGAATCCAAAATTACACATATTAGCCGTTTTCACGATGGATTATTTTGCGCGAAATGTTTTAAAACATTTAAAAATGTTAAAGAAGATTAGTAGTAGCCGCTTTCAAACGGATGCCACTAATTGGCGAAACTAATGTGTGTACACGCTCTGCCCTGAAACGGGTCCCCGTGAGGGGCGGAGGGGTTAAAACAGTTTTCCTGCTATAAAGTCCACTGTGAAGCGCTACTACTAAAACATTTTAAACATTTTAAAATGTTTTAAAACATTTCGCGCAAAATAATCCATCGTGAAAACGGCTTTTTTGTATTCCTTGTTATCAAGTCGACCCAGAACCTCGGTGGCGCACTTGCACTCAAGGGTCCAATATATTCACTCAAATCTGTGGTCACGTGACACGGGTTAAGCTCTCAAAGCTGCGGTCACGTGACGCAGTCTAAGCCGTCACAGCTGCGGTCACGTGACTCGGGGGTCGCCACGTCACTCGTTTCGCTGAGTGAAACAAAGGACGGAGTTGGCGTCGAACGGGCGAAATTCGCTGTCAACGCTTCACGGCGTCACGCCGGCTAATACGGACGCCATTCATCTGCGTATAGACAAACGCCCTATCCGGGCTCTAAACCGGCTCACGGGTGTGCACTACAACGGACTATTGTCATATTTGGTCAGAATAAGCGCTGGGTGGCAGACTAAGCGCTGGGGTGGCAGACTAAGCGCTGGGACTAAGCGCGGGGCAAGCTTTTCGAGACTGGTACTGGTGTTTGCCTGCGGCTTGTTCTGACTGCCAGAGCCGCCGTTGAAGTTAACTGTCGCTCTCCGCTGATGCTGCCGATCGTAACGCTGAATCGGATGGAGCCGTTGGCAATGGCATTCAATGACACCGTAATCAGGCCAAGCGCTGCGAGGAGGATAACATATAGCGTGGCAAATTGGTCTATTTTCAAGAGCGTTGTAGTGGGCGTCATGTGACCTTCGCGGTGCGGTAGCGCCCTTAAATGCCAATCAGCTCAGAGTCATCATAGGCGTAGGAGCCGGGGGGGGCAACTGGCCCCCCCAACATTGTCACGATTTTAACATTACGCCCATGGACGTTGCATGGAAAGAATCGACTTCAAAATGCCTTTTGCCCCCCCCCCCACTTTAAATGAGTTCCTACGCCCCTGATCATCATCATCATCAAATGCGGTGTGGTGGTGAATCGTGCACTTGTAATGAATCGTGCACTGGTTGAAGGTAAAGCCGGCCGCACACTAGGCCATTCGGCCGCGATTCTTTTGCGGACACATCCCAGGGATTGGACCACTCCTCAAAATTGTGTCATCTGGGTGTCGTACTGCAACTCCCAACTTAGTTTATTGCATTAGGAAACACGATTTGTTTGGTGGTGTTTGTGTTTTGGCCGTGTCGCTGGTAGAGTCGTGGCGATATCGCAACCGAATTGCTCAGTGTGCGGCCAGCTTAAGTGTTTTTTAAGTGAGCCAGGTGGATCTAATGTGATAACGTGTTTAATGCGGTGGTTTTAAACTTAAATTAAAGTAAATTGCTGCATGTACGTACATTGGAGATGGATTGTATTGTATACATATACTTGTGGTAGCCGTACCTGCAGTGCTACTGTGTATAGTGCCCTGAGTGCTACTGGTCTCTGTTGGGCAGGGTGGTGCTCCAGTCATATTTTTTAGACTGACTCGACTGATTCATTTGTTTGCGAAGGAACTCTGTTTCAACTCTGACTCAAGCGTGATTTTTTGCTTATTTGATCGACTCAACCGACTCGTTTGCTGTTACCCCGGCCCGAACTCAACTCTGACTCAAGCGGAGGGGACCAATTTTTTAGCCGACTCAACTTTGGCTCATTCGTTTTCCCCTGACCCAACTCTGATTCATGATAAGTTTCTTGAGTCGACTTTTTTTGGCTCATGCTCACCATGTTTGATATCCTACACGACCCGACCCGCTCTGGGACGTTGTTTTGTCTATAAACCTAATTGATGTTAACAGCGAAACATCTGATAGATATCCCAGTCTCGCCAATGTTTTCTCTGCACAATTTCCCACTTGCGACTCGGCTAACGAGATCAAACGCTGCAACTAAGTGGCTGTTAATGCGACTGGCAATTTATCGCGGCATGTCAGCGCAGACCGCTAGTGTCATTTATTAACGCCGGACACGGCTAATTCAGGGTGAAATTCACACCAACACCAACACACTCGCTCACACACGCACGCGTACAACGAAGTGTTCCTGTTCCTCCGCTTAGAGCGGCCAACACGTACTGACTACGAACGATAGCTTGTGCTGCTTGTTCCTATCAGGAAGAACAGGAAGACAGGACACTGGAGCAGTTTGGGCGCATATTATTGTATTTGTATGGTCCCTTATGTCTACTGGAAGGGATCATGTTATTGTTCAACTTCGTCAAAAGTCGTGTAGCAGGTTTTGTCGCTGTTGTTTGACGAAAGACTCATCGTAATAAGGAAGTCCTACGAACGTGTCATGCCTTCTATTTTCGCTGCTTTCTGTTGAAGTGGCTTGGCACAGCAGCCCCAAACCCCAAGTTGCCTGAGACCATCATGAGTCAGCCGCAGTTAACGCAATACTGCTAACATCCTTCCTGGTGGCACAGGGACGGGGTGACGGGAGCACCACATGAACAGGTGGACCCCATCTGTCCCGGTCTGCATCAGACTGGGGGGGGGGTCCCTCAGCTGATGGGTAACTGTTGGTGCCGACGATGCCATGCCCTCCGGTTATTTTATATCACCGTCTCTGTTTTGTGTAGTGGCGAACAATGATGCAGCGCGATCATACATCGCCGCAGTGTTTCGCTCCCTGTTGTGGTATACCGTGGGGCTCCAGCCACCCGCCTGCCTATACAGTGTTTCGCTCCCTGTGTGTATACCGTGGGGCTCCAGCCAACCCGCCTCATATACAGTGTTCGCTCCCTGTTGTGGTATACCGTGGGCTCCAGCCACCCGCCTGCCTATAACAGTGTTTCGCTTCCCTGTTGTGGTATACCGGTGGGCTCCAGCCACACCAGGCCTGCCTATATCAGTGTTTTCGCTCCCTGTTTCTGGTATACCGGGGCTCCCAGCCACGACTGCTATACAGTGTTTTGCTCCTGTTGTGTATACCGTGGGGCTCCAGCCACCCGCCTGCCTATTACATGTTTTCGCTCCTGTTTTGGTATATCGTGGGGCTCCAGCCCCCGGCCCTGACCTTACAGTGTTTCGCTCCCTGTTGTGGTATACCGTGGGGCTCCAGCCACCCGCCTGCCTATACAAACTTGGATCCTGGTTCTGGCTTTCTTTGGATGTATTACCATGCATTACTTCACAGTTCACGCCACTACATACACGATCATAGTAACCACTAGCGCTCGACGGACGACTGGTTTGTCTGGAGGATGATGAAATCACGACCATTTTCCTTTCTCACGCCGGTTTCCACGAAGCTGTTCTGTCAGCTGCAGTGTATCGTTGTTTGTCATGGCCTCCACCTGTTGATATTCCGCCGGGAACTCGGCCGTGTGGTCGTGACAGGTGCACATGTTCTGCCTCGGCCGCCGGTGGTCGTGACACGGAGCCACGACCCACGGTGCTGCGCCGGCGGAGGGTCGGCTCGACACCGGACGCTGTCGAACGCCACGCGCCGACTCCACATTCTGTGACGCTGCCCGGGTGCTCTGCCGCTTCCCGAGCGTTCGCTGTAGCTTCCCGAGCGCTCTGTGCCGCTTCCCGAGCGCTCTGCCGCTTCCCGAGCGCTCTGCCGTTTCCCGAGCGCTCTCTGCCGCTTCCCGAGCGCTCTGCCGCTTCCCGAGCGCTCTCTGCCGCTTCCCGAGCGTTCGCTGTAGCTTCCCGAGCGCTCACTGCCGCTTTCCGAGATCTCTCTGGCGCTTCCCAAGGGTTCTGTGATGCTCCATGGCGCTTCTGAGTGACTTTCTGCTCGTGACTCTTGCTCGCGGCTGCGAGAGCGTCGTCCCCTCCGTCACGACTACGCTGCGGTCGTGACCGCGTGGGAGGCGCCACGTCATCCGCTGTAGTGTCACTACCACTGAACTCTATAGAGAGTCACTACTCACCACTGCGCCATGGCGTCATGACTCTCGTCAATGTGGCGGAGCATAGCTGAGCCGTGCCGCCGTGTCTCCTACGTTACTCGCCGGTGGGACGACCGCAGAGGTTTCATCAGACAATCAGATCTCTCTGCTCTGAGAACAGCCGTGCATTGTGGCTGTATTTGCTCTCTAAGAGCCGGTACATTCTATATCCGGGATCTATATCCGGGACTCGCTGGTCCGGTACTGCGCGCGCGCGGCTCATCTCTAGAACACTTGTCGCAGTGACACCCGCTCGCCTCTGTAGTGGCGTCGGGCTGAACCCGCCGCGGGGTTAAAGGGATTATTACGCAGTACGCACACTGCCCAGTGCTTAGTAGGTACACAGTACACACCTGTCCCGTCTCCCGTCTTAGCTCTCGCTCGGCGAATGTATTCAGGCGGCGGCGGCGGGGGCGGTGGTGGCGAGGGCGGGGGCGGACCCTTGACAAGTCGAGGTGGGGCGGGGTAGCTGGGACAAGTATAGGTGTGTGTGCACGTTGCTTCCAGCCGCCGCCCTGTGTTGAGCCGCTATTTCTGTCTAGACGCCAGTGGAAACCTGAGCTGCTCATTCCCCCGGCCAGCCAGCCAGCCCGCCGCCGCCGCCGCCGCCGCCGCCGCTGCAACTGGGCTGCTATCGTTCTCGTGATGACTTTGCTGCTACACACGGGGCTTTGTTCACACTGCTCTGGAATTAATGATGGCATACATCGGATTTTTTAAAAGAAATGTGCTTTGCTGGTGGCCGAAGTTGCGTCAGCTATTTGCCAGCATAAACCGGGGGTACAATACAAACAAAACTTATGCTTTATATGTGTGTTTTGGCACAGATGTGGACGCAGGCGGCTGACGAAATCGCGGCCAGGCGGAGTTTTTCCGTTTACACAGGGTGTGATACTAGCTCGTTGGTAACGAGCTCGTGCCTGGTGGCAATCCTGGAGTGACTTGTGATTGTTGTGGTTGTCGTGGCCTTCGTTATGCATGGTATCCTGTCCAAAACATGTTTTAAGCAGGGCGTAGCGACCGTGTACATATATTTGTTTGGTGTCACGGTCGCCTAGACATGATGTTGTTTGGCCTCGGGATGCACGGCTCGGTGTTTGACCTCTTTGAGACGCGGCTATGTGGCGCCACGTGCCTCTGTTTAGTGTTTACTGTGAGGCCAGCGTGCTTGACAGACGGTGCCACGGCGGCAAGCTTGAGACTGACACGAGTCTGCACTCTGTGTGTTTCAGGAGGACGCTCTGGGACTGGAGAAGAGCACCGACTGGGTCTGGGACTGGAGCAGTCGGCCCGACCTCACCCCGCCGAAGTCAGTACTCAGTATACACTGTATACAGTACGAGTGTACTGACCGCTATGCCCAACCTCACCCGGGAACACTGCTCAGACCTCCAATGTGTTTTGTTTTGAGCGCCGACAGCAGTGTTGCAAGTTGGGTTTCAGTGTCGATCGTTGCAGGGACCCATTGTTGCAGGGTCCATGAGTTCCCGGTCATCGTTTTCCCACAGTGTACTGGCGATCCTGTGTGATTGTCTCGGTGTACTTTGCATCAGGGACGGGGATGAATCCAGGCGTGTTGCGACAATCCGTGCGTACACTCCTGAACCAAGTGGAGTCTCCATTCTCTGGTGCACGTCTGTACTCCCTGATTCACACAGCATTGAGCCAGCTGCCAGTGGCGGAGGAGTGTCAATATTGGCTTCAAACTCACACATCGGAATTAGAAATCAACCCTCAACCCGAACCAGTTCGGGTTGACTTGGCCGGTTTGGATTGGCTGGCTGGCTGTTTGCGCCTGGTGGAGCCGGGTTCTAAGCCGGGCCTGTGTGTGTGTATACAGCTGTGCCTGTGCCGATGAGTCACGTCCTGCGTGTTGCACCGTTCGTGCTCNGTATCAGGCCGGCTCTGTCTGCTTGTGATGTTCCCAGGCTAGGTTGTATTAGGCCGGCAGGCCGGCCCTAAGTTTTACCTATATATTTATGTAAATTGATCCTAGAAGCCAAAGAGTTTTGCCCCCTAGTTCTGCCCATGTGTCTGACCTGAATCTTTGACCTGACACGATTCATACACTGTCTGACAGAGACAGACAGTGTATATATGTAATATACATATATACACTGAACATAAGGGGCGGAGCGACTCGCCGTCTTCGCGTCGGGGATAGTTATATATTATTTATATATATTATATATATATTATATATATATTATATTATTTAAATATATCTTATAGTACATAGTCTCGTCACTGCTAACGTCACGACGCCTTTCGCTCGCTCTTTCCGTTCACTGCACTGTTCCGCTCCGATGATCATGTTACGGACGGTTGCGAGGCGACCAACTTTGGCCAACTTTGGAAGTCGCGAGACGCCCAACTTACGTGACGGGCACAATGGACGGGTGTGGGAGTGAAGGGTAGCAAAGTTAGTGAAGTGCTTGATGCGAGATTAAAGTTAGACGCATCGGGTAAGTTTGGCGATCTATCGACGAGGACGCGTTTTGGTGGACTTTGTCTGATGAATACGCTTATTGCGTTAATGTATTTAAAGGGACACTGCCACCTGAACATTATATTTGAGTTGAGATAGCCATTTTGCGTGCTTGGCATTGCAATTATATATGGTATAAGTTAAAACAACCTGAGGTCGATCAGTCAGAGAAATTGAGTTTGGTTTTGACATCTGTAACATCCCCAGTCCCCAATGTATTTGATTGAGGGCTCTGAGCCGATGTCGTAGTCTCTCTTTGCTAAATGTGTATTACAGTCGACTTGTTTTACCTTTGGCCATGAGCTAGTCACTAGTCATACTTATGGCAGCGTGAAGGTTTTCTTTTTTCCAAAAAATTCCTTCATATGACGTCATCAGCCCAATATTAAAAGGATTTTTCATGATGAGCCATGTTTGTGAGAAACAAATGTCATAATCGTGTTCAGCAGCAATTACTTCATATTTTGCACCACAAGCAGCGTACATTTGATAACTTTTTGGAAGGTGGCAGTGTCCCTTTAATGCATGACTTTATCTCTTACGAAGCGAACATGGTGCTGCTTTCAACTAGTGATGCAGTCTAAGGTTTTGTTTTGTGTCATACGTCAGTATATTCAAGTCAGCAGACCTCACCGATATTGATCTCTCACAGCTGAGCGGATGAGGCGATTAATGTTCAGCGGTCAGCGTCTGTCTGAACTCGGACGGCGATAAATCGTATATTGATGGCCTGCTGGCGGGCTCGCGGGGGTCGTTTGTAACGAGTTATGACCTTTGAACTGCCCCCCCCCCCCTCTGGTACACTGACGGCCCCAGGCTCACATCAGATGTGGTCAGCACTCAGCAGGCTGTCTAGGCTGCACTTTGGTTGTGCGCAAGGCCCTATATACTAGGTACAGTCACGACGCAAAGTCGCTCAAGGATAGCGATATGCCTAACCATCTGTGAGTCAGTAAATGCTACTAATTTTGCTGAACATGTAATCAATGTTGCTTAAAACACTGCTTATTGACATTGTGACGACTGAGAAAATCAGCTGGTTACTAATTTGTGTTTGGGAATAATGAACGACGATTTATTTTTGAGATTGAATGTTAAATTATTTAATTATTTATAAAATTCTTTGGAATTGATTATTTCGATTTCAGAAAAACAAAAATACATATTCTCATTTTGATCAACATAAGTGGTGCAATGTATGACAAATCATAGAAGTGGAAAGATACATTAATTGATTATTGAAACTCTTTCATCTAACATTTCGCGAGAACGGGCCGAAAATCGATTGGAGAGATGCGCATGTTTGAAACTCAGAATTGCTGCCAGTATTTTTATCGTCCTTTTTTTGAGTCGTTTTTTAGAAAAAATTACAGACTTTGGAGGCAAAAACTCACTTACGCACATATAAGACATTTTGTATCATTGGATGATAACATGCTCTAATCAAGATCACAATTGCAAATATTTGCGTATCGCAAAAGTCTGAGTTCTGGTTCTATTTATTTTAGCCTTGTCTTACATCTGTGACGAACGAAGGATTTGGCAGCAAAATGGCGGAACCATTGCGGCTATGCAGATGACACCCCCCTGGATGTGCGCATATGGAACAGACCAAACAAACTCAATATTTGGTTTTCCTTCGTGTTTTCCTTCATGAAATCACATTTTACCGAAGTCTCAAAATGTGAAACATGAACTTGAATGGTGTTCGTATCATACCACTTGCAATCACTGCACTAGTGGCATTAGTTATACTCTTGGAGGCTTCTGGGTGTCGGAGTTGCAATAATTGTATTCGAAATGTGCTTTGCACCCAGTTTTCACGTCACCAATGCAAAGTCTACATATTTTGCAGCAAGTTTGTCTCCCGATTTTCACCTCGTAACGTAGACGGACGGTATTCGTAGCGTTGCACAGACGGACTCTGAACAGTGCCGTGTCTGTATCCTAACGTAGACGGACGGTATTCGTAGCGTTGTACAGACAGACTCTGAACAGTGCCGTGTCTGTGTCCACTGACGACCGTTCGGCTTCTCCCGTCTGAGGCGGCTCCGGTTGACTCCATTGGCCAACGGCCGGTTAGTGTTGTGACAGCCCGTGTGGCACTGTGGCCTACTCGGCCGAACGCGCTGTGTCTGAAGAAGTCTGAGACCTGACGCAGCAGCACGGTAATCTGTCACGGTTTGCTGCGGCCGCGGTGTACATTGGCAATCAACCCACCGATGGTCACGTCGTGGTGACGTCATGGTGACGTCACACTACCGGCACGTGGTGGGTGAGGTTAGGTCATTAATGTTAGTTTGTGTTTGAGACCAAATGAGTTGCCGTTTATAGGTTTGGGTATGAGGACATTTGCCCAACTCGCCTACCCAGTGCCACATTGTGTGTCGATTTGGGCGGAAAATGACACCCATATGTAAGTAGTTGTCCACCCTCACTCTCCATTTTAGGAGTAACTTTTGCACCCCAAATCATTAATTTTTATATTTATTCTGGCTTATATATTGACTAAAAGTACCTACATGATTTCAACGAAATCTACCGCTTTTCATATTCAAAACAGAAATCAATATTGTACCATTTTCTACATAACTGTCCACCTCATGGTCTTTCGGCTCGAATTTTCCACTCTGGCAAGTGACACCCAAGCAAAAATGGAATTTTGTGACACTGCGTGGACCACGCTGCTCCCAAATTACGCATCCCGCAGTATGACTGTGAATGTGCGCCGGGTCGTGATGCTCGCACACTCCCTACCGCTGACCCCCGTCTTTAAGACGTCAAACGACAATATGCAACTGTGCTAGTTGTGGCTCAGCCTCGGCGATCTGATCCGTGATCGCGTAGACTGCACAGAGGGAGAATCGATAGCAGACGGCAGAGAGGTCCCTATGGTTTATGGATGCGCGTGTTTGTGAGAGGTATTAGATGAACGCGGGAGCCGAGGGGCAGGGCAGGACTCGGTGACCAACTCTTACCCGGTATAGAAAGGAGGCTCGGCAACGGGGCCGGAGCCGACACAGGGGGCGCTAATTATGGTGTCGACTGTCGAGTGCAAGTGCAGCGATTCTCAAATAAGGGGTAATAATAACTAGTGCTAACCCGTCCGCTCCGCTGGACGATCTATGTATACAGTATACACTATACGGACTATCCTTGTTTATGTTTCACTGTAAAGCATCGTAACGAATATCAAAACCAATTTATGCTTAGCAATGTTCCGTGTTGTGCTATGGTTTATGTGTTGTTATTCGCTGGAAACCTCTGCTTTCAATTCGAATAAGAGCAACGGCACACACGTCTACTTATATTCCCGCACCTAGATGGCACTAGTAGTAAACGCCTTGAAGTTATGCTGTACCGCATAGTTTGAAGCCGAGAGCTGCGCAATGGGCAGGTGGTAACGAATCATTCTGATCTGATCATCAAAAGACGGTAACCAATAGCCATACACTTGACGATGAGATCCATTTGGCTAGCGCTGCCTAATGCATCATCCTTGCATCCTGAATCGCGTTTGGGCGCAAATTGACCTTAGTTGTCGGCGCGCCCGAAAACCACAATAAACAACAGCATCCTGAATCGCCTACCTCAGTGGTGTCGGGATAGTTGAGTCGGTCGAGTGTTGGTCTTGGTACCCAAGGGAGCCGGGTTTTATTCTGGCTGCTGGCCAAGTCGTTTGGTCTCCCCCACTTGGGCCGAGGTGGGGAACCCTGAGGATACTTGGATCAGCGGTCGCATTGTCGAAAAACGCCAATACGACCACCGGAATCGTCGGCTTCAGCCCGTTTGGGACCGAATAGCCTCTGATGACGGGCCCGCAAACTGACTGGCCGCGCACTCTGGACACATACTTAAGTCCAAATGACCCCATCAGAGCAGTTTGATGGTCATAGGACCTTAACGTAAGCGTTCAATGAAGCACGCCGGAATAAGTTGGCTTAAGCAATAATACATCTGCTCCATTGCTGCCTTGTTTTGCATGAGCCGGGTTTTCGTCAAGTTTTTCTTCAACGTCATGATTTATTTAAGTGTCATAAATGCATGAACTTGATCGACTCGACATATTAAAATATATTACATTGTTTGACCAGCTAGGATTTATACGCTCGAATCCTGAAAACGGATCCTGAGATCTGATCTCTGTGATCTTTATCCCGGATCCACTGGGATAATAGATCTGCCTTTAACATTTGCTGACGGTTACGCTGGGATTAGTGATTGCAGACACATTTTTGCATTGGGATCCACTAAAATCCCAGATCCGCCATTGTACAGATATGTATTTTAAAACCCATGTTTTAAGAAATTGTTAATACTTTTAAATTCGTTGTAAATGGAACTAGCATGGTCGTATAGCTTAAGTTATATTTTGTCTATAAGTACTATACTTATACATAATATATCAGTTGGATCCGAGATCCTTTTGGATCATTGATTCACTTTCATTTTTATCAATAGGTCCTGTGGCATCCAATATCCGTTACCCAATTTATTCGAGAGATCCACGGGGATCCAATATTTACTGTTGTATTTTGGTGTATAATCCAGTATAGGATCATGTATCCAGCTTTGCGTTTTGCCGTGAGATCCTCTTGGATCCTGCTTTAACCCTCGCCGGGCCGGGGGCGTTTAGGACGCCCCCCCCTGCTCAGGTTTATCTTGGATATTGGAAAAACGGCGGCGCCTAGCGCCGCCAAATTTTCAGTACCTGGTACCTGTTCATTCATCTCTTGTACAGCTCTCGGTATTTTTACATTAGGTCATGTCAGGTCAGATCACCAGGCTAGGTCATGTGACCACACCTCCAAAAAGTGTGCGGTCCTACCAAAGCCACAGTTTTCGGGTGATCGGTTTCGTACTTACAGGATTTCATGAGACCATTATTACCTACATTTCGTTTATCTCCGATTTTTATTTCGGTGACCTCATAGAGATTATATATGATCTCTATGGGTGACCTAAGGTCAGGTCAATTTCTTGAATTCTCCATTATATATCAATGAGGAAATATTTAAATGCTTGCCATTCTGAGGATACGCATGATATCAGCCCAATTGTTTATGTATCATGTTACCATAGGCCATTCTTGAAGACCAAGGTGCAGGTTTTTTTCTGGTATCTCAACAGGGTCAGCCGAGGTCATCCGAGGTCACCAACACCTTTTTGTAAATAACTCGACAAAATCAAGATAGATAAGTGACAACAGCACCAATGTGTTTTGTCTCGTCGAGACGCGTCTCCCAATGTGCATCATGACCGTATTGGGTCACCTCTTGACCTTGACCTGAGGTCACATTTCTAGGTTGACCTAACCTGGTAATCATATACATGATTAAAAGCGCCTTGACTAGATAAACATGATGGTGTCACAATTATTTCCGTATCTGAATTAAGTAAACAGTTATACGTTAAAACAGTTTTGGCAAAAAATTCCATTTTTACTTTCGATGACCTCTGGAGCCGTAACTATTGACCTGAGTTCAAATTCGAGGACATTTTAGCGATTGCAAATTTCAATAGCCTTTGATTGTTTTATTTTGTTCACTCCTAGCTATCATAGTTTCCGGGTTAATTGGGGGTATCTGGAGCTAAGTCCTGAATCTGGAAAATCTGGCCTTTGATGACCTCTGGTGACCCTAATATTGACCTGAAAAAAAATCACTGAAATAGTTTCCAAATCCCTGTTTGACGAGCTCTCGAACGGTGTTTTGGTTGACGTCTCGGTCTCATAGAAGCCGAGTTAAAATGGGGGCGTCGAAACGCCCCCCCCCCCCCGGCCCAAGGAAGTTGGCACCGGCCCGGCGCGGATCAAGATCCATGCACATTGCACATGTCTGTCGGCTAGCACTCGTTACATCATTTACACTGGAAATTGTGACCCTCTGGTGGAGGTTGTTGCAAGATCGAGACCAATCTTACAACGAACTCGATGCGAAGGTCGAAACAAAATCGAATCATTCTAACGACTAGTAGCAGATGGAGTAATTTCCCATACACGTCTTAAAGTAAGGCTGCAATGATGACAGAATGAAAGTGTATCGCTATGATTATGCCGCTATCTCAGCTTTTAGGAATTCAAAATAACATTAACCACATTTTAGCATATAGTTGGCAGGCCTCAGTAAACAATTTTGTCATATAACGTGCCCTTTTCCAATTGGGGAAATAACTAGCCAAACTGAAAACGTATTTTGTTCCGTCAGTATTTGAGCCGCAATGACAAGCGTTATGCCGCTGGGGCATTCCACGACATTTCTACGAGTCGAAAGCACCCTCATCTCTCACTTTTTGTTCAAAATTGGTGTATATGGTTATCTTGGGTCCTGAATTCAGCTGTGGAAATATAAGCTCGATCCGACTCAGGTTTTGGGTTATAGCCCTCGGGCATTTTTGCAGGGTCACGTTTGCAGAGGTGTTTTCGGAGGCCGAAAGATGCATTTGACTTAAAGGGAGTGTGCCCTACTCTTTTGGAAAATGTCAAATATATTTTATTACGGTAAGAAGCTACTGATTTGGATTATTGGTTACGATAAAATTCACGTCTGGAAGCCCTTTAGTTGAATTTTTTACTTTATTTTCTGTTTTTGCATTTGGTTTTGTTTCAAAACTCAAAAACGATCGTCACTATATAAACAGAGTAGCGAAAATGTTACCTAATAATGGCGCACTGGCCAGAGCTAACAATATAATGCTGCTGTTGAATTTAAGAGCAATGCTTCTAGTGCGAAAGCTCTTGGCGACTAATTGGTAATTAATATTTCTGCCAAGAATGTGATTCGGTCGACTTTGGAATTCTCAGCAACTAAAGTGATTCTTGGGGAAATGAGTACATGGCTAAATTCAGAAAAAATATTGTTTACAGCTAGTGTCAACAACTCCACCATGACAATGTGAGTAGGCACACTCTTTAACCAAATGTTCAAATGACTTGTATGGATGAGTTTCACAATGCAACTTTTTTTCTGATTTTTTGCGTGACCCGTTGAAGTGACCTTTGAACCACGTGACCCTTGTGACCTTTTTTTGACTGACCTCGTGTGAGCCTCGGGTACACCCTGATTCATTTTTCACCTCTCAAAATATGACTTGCAATGGTCTTGTTCTAAACATGCAACAAATAAAAAGGTTCGTTTTTCCTCTCTTTGCATATTTTCCTATCTAATACGTGGCGTGTTTTCGAATGACCCCAAGGGGGAGGGGTAACGGGCAATACTCTGCCAATCTAATGAGACCGATTTGAACGGGGTCCTTCAACATTTGATCTGGCGTGGTCAAGACGGTGCCGTAATATTTTATACACTTTGGTCTAATTCTGAGTCAGCCAAACTTGGACCAAAAACTAAAAGACCACTAACAATCGTTGCAGACAACATCATGCTTCAGAACCTAAAAGATGAATTTGGGCGTAATTTTCCAACCATTCCGAATCGACTGGGTTCAAAACGTTGTGGTAGAGAGTTTTTTATCTCCTTTGGTTCATTCCTTAGTGGACCAAATTAAGAAACCAAAACGACAAACCCCAAAATCGTTACAGACGTGGCGTCATGCTCAGAACCTATGGGAACCGACTTGACGGGTTTTTCTTCATCAATCTGAATGTGGTCCCCAAAACAGTGTCTCAAGAAAGTTCTAATACTTTGATTGAATCTAATTGGATCAAATAGACCAAACCACGCAGAAATCATTGCAGATGACGTCATGTTCCGAACATATGGGTCCAATTTTGGACGCAATCTTTTACCATTTCATCTGGCTTGGTCAAAAGGGGCCGCTAGGAAGTCTAATCGACTTTGGTCTGTATATTAGTGGACCAAATGGACCAAACCACACAAACACCAAAAATCCGTTGCAAGAGGACATGTGCTCCGAACCTAAAATGTCCGATTTGGGACGTAGTTCTTCACCATTCGATCCGGCGTGGTTGAAAACGTTGCAGTAGACAGTTTTATCCTACTTTGATTTCAATCCAAGTGGACCAAATTAGACCAAAATCCTCAAAATGTTGCAGGTGACGTCATGCTCAGAACCAATATACGCGATTTGTGCGGAAATCTTCAACATTCGCTCCGGCGTGGTTCAAAACGTTTTATGGTGGACAGTTTTTATCTAAATTTGATCAATCTAAGTGTACCAAATTAGCACCAAAACGCTAAAAATCGTTGCAGATGACGTATGCTTCGAACTATGGACCGATTTTTGGACACGGATCTAGCTTCACATTTCATCTTGTCTCGGTCCATACGGGCTTGTATTGAGTTTTTAACTCATTTGTGGTCGAATTTAATGGACCAAATCGGACAAAACCAACCAGTTTGTTGTTTCGTGTCCAATTTGTCCACTTCCCATTGAACCAAACTCGGTCAAACTCAACACGGTCCCTTTTTTTGGATAAGCCGGATCGAATGGCTTTCTTGTCTTGTCCAAATCAAAAAGTCCTTGTCCAAAATCAGTTTGGATAGGTTCTGAGCATGGCGTCGTCCTGCAACGTATTTTTTACTTTTTTGCGTCTATATTTTGTGTTACTTAAGATCTAAACCAAAAGTAAGATAAAAACTCTATCCAAACGTTTTGAACCACGCTGGATGGATTGGTTTAAGATACTGTCCAAATCGTTCCCATAGGGTTTTGGAAGCAATGATGTCTTCTGCAACGAATTTTTGGTGGTTTGGTTGGTTTTGGTCAATTTGGTCCACTCAGAATTAGACGCAAAGTGTATAAATTATATACGGCACGTCTTAGACACTCCAGATCAATGGTGAAGACCCCGTCCAAATCGGTCTCATAGTTTGGCAGATATTTGCCCGTTACTCCTCCCCCTTGGGGGTAATTCGAAAACACGCACGTATAAAGATGGAAAATATGGAAATCAGAGGAAAAACGCACCTTTTTTATTTGTTGCATTGCTAGACAAGACATTGCCAAGTATTTTGAGAGGTAAAAATTGAAATCAGAGGTGTACCCGAGTCACACGAGGTCATCGAAAAAAAATGTCACAAGGTCACGTAGTCAAGGTCATTCAATGTCACGCAAAAAAATCACAAAAATCGTTTCATTGTGAACTCAGCCATACAAGTATTTTTAGCATTTGGTTAAGTCACTGCAGTCTTCGGCCTTCCGAAACAAACCCTGCAAGTGACCCTGCAAAATTGCCCAGGGCTATAACTCCCGATAACCTGAGGTCCAGATCGAGCTAATATTTCCACAGCTGAATTCAGGACCCAAGATAACCCTATACACCAATTTTGAACAAAAAATGAGAGATAAGGGTGTAATTTGGGATAAAAAATGGTCGAAATGTCGTGGAATGCCCCCGCTCGCTATGGATGTGTTCAACCAGAGTATATATAAACAACGGATACAGTCAGTTGGCAGCAGCTCTACATCGACATATCGCTTTTCAGACGTGCAGTTTATTAATTTTTGTATTTTTTTCTCTCAAATGACGTCATATTACATTAAGTCTGCTTTAGTTTTTATTTTAAAGTAATTTGTTAAAATATGTCTAAGCCAAATACATTTTATAAAAATTTAAATAATAATTATGGTAATTTATGCATCAAAAATACCAGAACGTATTTTTTTCTTCCTCAATTGACGTCATGTCGTGCATTACTCAGCAGAAGCCACTGATTTTAAACGTTCTAAAAATCGCCGAATCAGCTTTTTCAAAATAACTTTTGATATATGCACGATATAGCAAAACCGATTTGACCATTGTGTTTTTGTCGTCGAGACGCATCAAAAAATATATTTGGTGAACAAGTTGTGTCTTATCCAAAAATTGACCTAGCCTGAGGTCAGGTCAAGGTCAAATTGTATATGAGTTGATTCTTCTCGACAAGCCCAATACAATGGTGAAAACCACATTGCTCTATCTGGATTTGGTAAAGAGTTATTGCTGAAAAACCATGCGTGACCTTGGGGTCACCTGAGTTCACCTTGTAGAGGTCAAAGAACAGAAAGGTGACACAGGGCCTTGCATTTGGTACAGGAGTGGTGATTCCGGTGAATACTAGTCAAATTTAGCTATTTCCTATGAATTTATGCGTATTTTAATTTGCGTCCATTGACTTATAATGGGGAGGTCACAAAACCTACCTGACCTTAGGTCACCGATATGAAATTTTTGAGGTATACATATTGTAGGTACTTATCAACGGGTAATCTACTGGGAGTTTTTAACTGTTCGATGCATAATTTTGGCTGTGGAACGACCGCTAGGCGCTAACATGTTAAGAGTTGGGGTCACTTGACTCGACCTGGTGACCTGACCTGAAAAGACCCGAGGTCAAGCGTTCCACAGTATGTGTGTAATTAATTGCTTTACAGCTGTGCAAAATTTGGTGACGCTGCGTGCCGTCGTTTTTCTTCTATTCATTACAAAACTCGATAGGAGGGGGCAGAAATCAACGCGTTCTGAGTACGCGTTCTAGGGAAATACGCTTTCACATAAGACCCACATATTTTAACCCGCGGCACTGCAGGGGGGGGTTATTTCCGCCCCCCCTCAGGTTTTTCCGGAGTAGCGAAAAACGGCGGCGCGCAGCCGCGCCAGAATCTTCGTACACCTATTTGGGGAATCATTACCCACACTTTGTAAACAAGTTTTGACTGAGGTCATCTCAGTCAGGTCACAAGTCATGTCAAAGTGACCTCAAACCTTCAAACATGTTTTTGCGTTCGTAGCCAAAGCCAAAGTCTTTTTTTCGAAAGTTTTGAAACTTGCAGGATTTCATAAGAATATCAGTACCTACAATTTCGTATATCTCGGATTTTTTCCGTACGGTGACCAAAGGTCAGGTCAATTTCCTGACTCTACCCATTATAAGTGAATGGGAAAATAAACAAATGTTTTTCCCTTTCATAAATAATGCATTGGATCAGGCTATTCTTCAGAATAATGCTTTTAAGCTTCATTAAAATGATCAAGGTGCAATTGTTGGTCAGTGTCTCTACGGTCTCTGAGGTCATCTGAGGTCATCAGCAATGATTTTGCTAAATAACCTTGATATAAGAGTAGAGACGATTAGTTTTGACGACACAGTGTGTTTTTTCTAGTGCTGGCCGCGTCGCCCCATATGCACATGACCTAACTGGGTCACCAAATGACCTTGACATTAGGTCAAATTTTGAAGTTGACTTACCAGGTCACCGTATATATGTTTCAAAAGCGCATCAAATGAGACAAACACGATGGCGTCAAAATGTTATCCTATCTTTCTTAGTGACATGGCTATTCACGAAAACTGTTTTGCTAAACAGTTGTTTGACCTTTCATGACCTCTGGTAGCCTAAAACTATTGATCTGAAGATAATTTTGAGGACATACATGCGATTTGCAAATTTCAATAGCTATCGCATTGCGTCTCTAATTGTTTTGCTCCTCAGCTATCATCAGGTTTCCGAGATAATTGGGGTTTTCTTGATAAAAAGTCCTAAAAGAGTCCTTAAACCGGAAAATCTGACCTTGGTGACCACTGGTTGACCTCCATTTGTGACACTGATCAAGAAAAGACTGAATACTTTTCGATAGAGCTTGCCTAGAGCTATCTAATGCCGTTTTCCGCTTGTCGCTATACGTTGCGTAGTTTTGGAGATCTTCCCGCGGGGGCGGATCACCCCCCCCTGCAGCATCGGTGTTCGGCGCGAACCCGCAGTGCGCGGTTAACATGTGTCCATAGCAAGCCCAAGGTAAAGTGAAACCTGGTATCAAAATAGAAAATGGAATTTGTCTTTCGTATGGTTTGCTATACTTTTTTCGTAATCACCTCTAATTCATCGTTTAATCGAGTTTGAATTTTGCCCGAAATTACTGTACCTCCCATAGGGTTAGCTTTAGTGAAGGGAGAAAAAATACAACTTTACGCTCCGGTGACGTCACCAGAGCGTGATGCTGCCAATGGCCTTGACTGGGGGCCGTGTTCAACGCCCGATGTATGAACACTGTCTGAGAGTGTTCTTGTGTGGCCGGCAATAGTCTATATTTTGCACGTCCAAGATGCAATGTCACTGTCTGAGACTGTACGTGTGTGCTCGGCAGGCTGTACGATGTTTCATGGCCTTAGATGTGGCGTCTGAGACGAGACAATACCTGGCGACTGACAGGCTACACAACGTCCCCGTCCCAGAGTCTATGTCGATTGTGTTTGAGTGTGTGCTTGTGTGTCCGGTACGAAGGCTCCACACACCATGTGTGAAATGTTGCATGTGTCTAAGCCTGTTCGTGTGCACCCGGCAGGCTCTATTATGTTCCACGTGCGGCGGCGGTCCCCCGACTCCCAGCCGCGCAAGAGGAAGAAGAAGCCGGCGGGGCCGACCAGCTTGTCCGAGGTGGACCACAGCTACCGGGGACACGACGAGGCCAGCCTGCCCTTCCTGGTGGAGCTGAACGCCGACGGCACTGATATACGATACACCGCGCCCAGGTCTGTGATATGATTCAGATATATGATACACCGCGCCCAGGTCTGTGATATCATACAGATATACGATACACCGCGCCCAGGTCTGTGATATCATACAGATATACGATACACCGCGCCCAGGTCTGTGATGTGATACAGATATACGATACACCGCGCCCAGGTCTGTGATATGATTCAGATATATGATACACCGCGCCCAGGTCTGATATGATACAGATATACGATACACTGCGCCCAGGTCTGCGATATGATACAGATATACGCTACACCACGCCCAGGTCCGTGATATGATACAGATATACGATACACCGCGCCCAGGTCTGTGCTATGATACAGATATACGATACACCGCGCCCAGGTCCGTGATATGATACAGATATACGATACACCGCGC
>VOPJ01010999.1:0-19893 GCA_014673585.1 Semibalanus balanoides
CTGTTCTGCGGCTACTCACCGATGGTGGGTGTGTTCTTGAGCGGCAGTTCTGCCTCGGACGCCTTCCTGATGAGATGACAGAGCGCGTGTCGCATCAGTTCGCCGCCGAGACCCCGCAGCATCTGCCGCCGACTCAGCTCGTCACAGACGCCAGCGATGAACTGGAGCGCGGCAGAGTCTGCCGGGCCGTAACGGTGGGGGGGGGGGGGGCATGTCAGATGAGTGTAGATGATAGGGTTAAATGATGTGGGATAGGGGGAATACATGCCAACCATAAAGTACATAACAGATACACCAAGACACTGTTAAGTATGAGGACTCACAGGTGGATTGAATTTGATCAGCGAGGCACACGATATATACCTCATTTATATGAGACACATTTCCTATTAATCCTGAAGTTGTTGCAAGTCGAGAAAATCAGCAAAAAATGAACCAACCATTCGCCTTTAAGAATCAGCTAAGCACAACATAGTTATATGCAAACGTTAAATCACGATGGCAAAACACTCCAAATCAGTTATAATCACTACACTGATCTATCCCAGCAAGTCACCACGAATATCATCACTGAAGCCAGCCATAAGCTGTGGCGACAATCCAGTTCCCATTCCTAGTACACCCCACACCCTGTTCCCTCGTCTGCCCAAACCCAGCTGAGGGGCGTACCAATATACTGCGTGACGTCCTGGCCGTGCTTGCGGGCGTGCTCGGAGAGGGCGTGCACCACCTCGGCCACGGCCAGCAGAGCGCCGTGGCGCGCGTTCAGGTCGATGCCGAGGCAGTGAGGGCGCAGCATGTCCATTACGTAGCCGGTCGTGTAGTCGACGGCGCACGGCGTCAGGTTGTGCAGCGCCTGTCGAGATGGACCGATCGGTAATGACGGGGTAATGGTAAACTAACGCAACAATGGTAATACGGTGGGTTCGGTTTTAAATATAGGGCAATGTTTCGGGGGTATATATGAAATAGGGTAGTAGTTACAAGTTAACTTGGGCTTTCGGGCTCTCCGACTTCGCAGTCTTGTGACGTTCATTCGGGGCTTATGGTGCCGCAATTACTGTGGGCACTACGTCGTCACGCTAATATCAATATTCATGTCACTTCACAAAACAATACTATACACGATCAAATATAAACGAGATCATTCACCAATATGCGAGACACGCCAGAAGATGGCCGAGTGCAGCTCAAGACAAAAATCGTGTTTTAGCAGAGAGCTCCGGAAAGCTCTGACCCAGTGGCCAACCCGAGCTCCATCGTGACCTATCTGATGTTTCTATCATAGTCATCATCCCGGTACCTTGGCGGTGACTTCTCTGATGGCGCCGTCCCAGTGGTTGATTTTCTTCTCCAGCAGGTGAGATATCAGCGGTTTCGTGTACTCCGGGAACTGTCCCACAAACGTGCTGAAACATGGAATGGTCAGTTAGAAGGCGGGAAAGCAGCTGGACCCTGGCACGGATTTCGGGTCTGTCAAAAATTTATTTGCGAAATCATGGTTGTTCTAAATATAAATTACATGTGTGAATGACAAGCCTGGCAGATAGTATGCGTCACATCACACAAACTACGACGCCCTAAATCCCAATAATCGCCACGAAACACACAGAGATAACATGACTTATTTAGTTAACCAAACATACCAATGGTATGTTGGCTAATACATGACTATATAAAGTCGTGGCCATGGTAACCATGCCACCGTTTCTATAGCCTTCCTACAAGCAACAGAAAGTTACCTAGTATGTCAACCAAATGGTACCAGTGAATGCTACAAATACTGCACGGAAGGAACGTTTCTTTTTCTCCCGCGCATACAACATACTTTAGTGACCACCCGATGCTGACAGTTATCCCCGTGCCTGGCTGACTGTATCGCCCTGACAGACTGTATCGCCCTGGCTGACTGTATCGCCCTGGCCGACTGTATCGCCCTGACCGACTGTATCGCCCTGGCCGACTGTATCGCCCTGACCGACTGTATCGCCCTGGCCGACTGTATCGCCCTGGCCGACTGTATCGCCCGCACGAGACCCACCTGAGCTGTGTGAACGAGGCGGCGCGGTTTCCGACGGCGAAGTAGTCGACCGTGGTGAGGATCTCGATACCGTACGGGAACGTGCCCTGCCGACCGACGTTCTCCTGGAACGCTGCAGACGCCGCTCGGCGGCAGTTCACCTGCGCGGAGGAACGACAGACACACAGACGGGTCAGCAGGCGCCAGCTGCATACACTGGGCAGACGTCATCAGTCTGGATTGAGAGGGAAGTTTACAAGCTATATGGTAACACAATTGTTAAGTTGTGCGTTGGAAGCGACAATTTGTATTGCTAAGTGTCAAATGTTCAATAACAATAAATGATTTATGTCGTAAGTGATTGTCACATTCCCTTTTCTCCTCTGTCTCTGTCTCACCTTTTGCCTGCTCCTCCCTATCTAAACTCTTCTGCCCTCCCTTCCTCCTCCACTCCCTCCCTCTCCTACCTCTTCCTTCCCCTCGCATCTCCCCTCCCTCACCTCTGTTCCCCCTCTCCAGTCTTCATCCTCTCCTCTAGTCATCCATCTCCCCTCCTATCCATTCCTGGCTCTCCAACCAACCAACCAACCAACCAACCAACCAACCAACCAACCAACCAACCAACCAACCAACCAAACCAACCAACAACCACCAAACCAACCAACCAACAACCAAACCCAAACCAACCAACCAACCAACCAAACAACCAACCAACCAAACCAACCAACCAACCAACCAACCAAACCAACCAACCAACCAACCAACCAACCAACCTCCCTCCCTCCCTCCTCCTCCCTCCCTCCTCCCCCTTCCCTCCCTCCCCATCCCTCCTCCCTCCCTCCCTCCCTCCCTCTCGTACCTCCCTGTCGAAGAGCGCCACGCAGAGCAGCGCCGGCGCCACCTGCAGGGCGTGCTGACGGAAGTGATCCGGCTGGTAGGCGCGCGCGAACGCCCAGCAGACGTAGCAGGCGGCGTCGCGCACGGCCGCGCCCACAGAGTAGTTACCCTGCAGCTCGTCATAGACCAGCGCCCGCAGCAGGACGGGGATCACCTCCGGTAGCCGGGAGAGGGTCAGCAGATCCACGCCGACCTGACGGGGAGGGGGGGGGGGGGGGTAGGGGAGGTCACGCCAGGTCAGGCCCGGATGGGATTGGGTCTAGTCAGTTATATCGAAACTGATGATATCTTACCGACAACTTGACAAGGGCAAGTTGGATATGTCAGGCAGGACAGTCAATCGTGCATTAAGCCGACGAGAGTCCGCCAAACGCCGAGACAACTGACTGACATTCTAAAATGCCGCGCGAAACGTATACATAACTCACATGTCGTGAAATATTCTTGGCTTGGGAGTCAAAGTATCAGCAATCATATGGCGTCTCACAAGAAGGCAACTCAACAAAACATTGTCCGATTAACCCCCGATATCAACTCTAGATTTTTGCCTTCAGCAAGCATGTGCCCTGACAAGGAGACAGAACCTCAACAAAACACTGCCCACTGCATCCCCCGCATGCCAAATGGCTCTGCACTAACTCTGGGGGCGAGGCGAACTAACTCTGGAGGGAGGCAAGGCGTCCCAGTCACCTACCCAGCTCTGCGAGCGCCAGACAGCCGCCGTGCCACGCAGCCATGTTGTCCCGCAGTGAGAACACGTCCATCAGGCTGTCCAGCACCTCGTCCGCCAGCGTCTTCGGCAGCCGGTTGGTGATGCGACCCACACCCTTCGCGGCCGACCACCTGCGGAAACGGGGAGAGGGATTTTTTAGGCCTTCGAGCACTTTCAGACTTAAGACGCAGCCTTCACATACAACAAAACGCTCCTTTGATGTCTTTTTCTAATCATAATAACAATCTTTACTTGAACATGTTTTCTTTGCTTATGATGCCTATCAATTTTGGCAGCATCACCGGATATAGCTTTCAAACTCATATACAAGTGACTCATGCAGTTATCGTAGCGAATATTTTCACACGACCAGATCTGCTTAAAAACATTAACGCCTGGTAAAAAAACACCTTTCCAAACAAATAAACATATCCCTCCACCTCTTATCACTAAGACACGTCTGTAATTTCCTACCTATCTTCTCGACCACAGTAACCTGGGTCCATTTCTAATCATCTATCCCATGCAGAGCGCGTCTGCACCCGCTCCCTGCCACCACACCTCAGCTGTACCGCCTGCACCACCCTGCCTCAGCCCCTCCGCTCCGTACCTAACCACCGTGTCCTTGTCTCGCAGCGCCTGTAGCACCACCTCCAGCACCTCGTCTATCTCCTCCGGCACGTCATAGTTCTCGTCGGCGTCGGCCGCGCCGGAAGGTGCCGCGGATGAGCCGGAGCAGTCGTCGGCCGGGGCAGCCCCCTGCAGAAGACTGGTGGCCAGAGAGCGCTGGCCTCGGTCGTACCGCCAGGCCGCCACCCGGGTCGGCAGGAAGGTCAGACCTGGCGAACAGCACGGGTGTTTAGTTTCAGGGGAGGCGGAGTGAGGAAGCGACAGGTGGCGACCGACCGGGAAGAGGATGTATATTTGTGGGAGAGGATAGGAAAGGAATGGAATGGATGGATGGTAGGCAATACATAGGAGGGTTAGAAAGAAATGGAGGGAGGGTAGGACATAAATGGAGGGAGGAAGGAAAGGAATGAAGGGAGGGTAGGCAGAGGATGGAGGAATGGAGCTGGAGAAAGAGTAGAGTACAGTCGGGAAAGAAGCGGGGATTGGGCTTGTAAAGCGGAGGAGTGCCCACTTTCGGGAAGGCAGGAGACACAGTTAACGCTCGCTCCTCTCAACTCACTCACACCACTCACCACACTCTGCCTCACGAACACCGGTCTCCTCAATCAGCCCAGTTCACATAGTTCATCATTCCCACCACACCCTACCAACACCACTCCCAGACTCTCCACACTCTTCACCCCTCCTCCCACACTCTTCAACCCTCCTCCCACATTCTGCACCCCTCCTATCACACTCACCATCCCTTCTCCCGCACTCATCGATGTACCCCACAGTCTCCCACCGCCTCCAAATACGCCACCCCATCTACCCCACACTCTCCCCCACCCCATCTACCCCACACTCTCCCCCACCCCATCTACCCCACACTCTCCCCCACCCCATCTACCCCACACTCTCCATCCCTTAACCCAAATCTCCCCACCAAATTACTCCCCCTCCACACTCACCATCTCCAACGCCCTCCACCCCACTCAGACCGACAACGCTGGACGGATGACTTGACGCTAGTTTTGCGGATCTGCGTGTTAATTGTGCTCCAGCGGCTGAAGCAGTAGTTCTCCGGAGCCGACGGCGCAAGGGCAGCAGGTTCAGCCGCTTTCCCGTGTTTCGAATATGGCTGCCAGACAGCCGAGGGGCCCAGCAGCGTGGCAGCTCAGAGTCAGACGATCGCACGTCTGTGGAGAAGGCAGGGGGTGTCACAAGACAACCGAGGGCGGCCAGCAGCGTGGCAGCTCAGAGTCACGACGACTCGCACGTCTTGTGGAGGACAGCAGGGGTGTCACCAGACAACCGAGGGCGCCCAGCAGCGTGGCCAGCTCGGAGTCAGACGACTCGCACGTCTGTGGAGAACAGGAGGGGTGTCACCAGACAGCCGAGGGCGCCCAGCAGCGTGGCCAGCTCAGAGTCAGACGACTCGCACGTCTGTGGAGAACAGCAGGGGTGTCACCAGACAGCCGAGGGCGCCCAGCAGCGTGGCCAGCTCAGAGTCAGACGACTCGCACGTCTGTGGAGGACAGGAGGGGTGTCGGGTACCCTGTCAGGGGACACGCACGTCCGCGGTGAGGGGGAGGGGGTGTCATTAGACAGGGTATTAGGCAGAGGACCCGCCCGTTTTTGGAGAGGGGGGTGTCAGGCAGGGTGTTAGGGGACCCGTCCGTCTTTGGAGAGCGGAGGGGGGGGGGTATGTGCTGGTATTATACAAGGGTTAAACGTTAAATGTTACATATTTATCAAGGTGTATTCTTTGTATAGGTAGATGCGATTCAGATTTACTTAATTGATTAACTTTAGTTGACAATGTTGACCTGCCTTACCGTCAGTATCCAGTCGACCAAGTCCGGGAGATACCGGCGGACGTTGTCGGGACGTGTCACGAACTTGGACGCCACCAGACCGGCCGCATCACGGGACTTGTCCGTGGCGTGAAGGTACAGCTGTGTCACCTTCATGATCCTGCCAGAAACACAGTCATGTCAACATGGTCACCACATCACATGATCATTGATCTTCAGGGCTGTGTGACCTGGGTTTTCCGGTCACACTGTCAGGTCAATGGGCCACTACGTCATGTGATCATCAGGGCCATGTCACTGGGCTTAAACTGGCCTCGGTGGGCCTCTGAGCCACCTTCGCCTTGGTGGTGAAGAGGGGGGGTAAAAATGACCCCCCACTAACTCGAAAACAAAAAAGAAAGGGACTTTTAAGAAAATTACTTGGAAATGGCAAAAGCTCTCTATAAATATTAGAATGTTACTTAAACCCTGATTCCTGGTGAGGATTGAACAAAGTATAGCGAATCTAGTTCGGGCAGTTGGGGTGGGGGCCTTTATTCGGGCCCGCCCCTTCAGGATCTCCGCTGGCGATAAGTAGCTTAGAAGACATGAAACTTGGCGGTGTGTGACTATTGTTTCTTAGACAATGAACCTGTATTTTTGTCAAATTGTGGTGACCTTGGGTCATTACTTCAAAGGTCAAATGACGTCATCAAAAAATATTTTTGTCAAAAACATGATATTTTCAGGAAACCTTGCCATTATCTCGGAAAACATATGGGAAGCTAGGATGAATCCGAAAAGTCACTGTTAAGCGGTTAATTGTCGTTCACCTGTTAAGCATCAGAAATCACCTCAGGTACAATGGTTTGGACTGTTAGAGGTCAACAAAATGTTAAAAAACCTGTTTTCAGCCAAATGTTTTTCGTGTCAGTTAATAACTTTTGTATCTAAAGTAATATACAGCACTTATTTTGGGTACACATCGTGTTTTTCTCTCGTGTCAATTGCGAGTTCGTAATCATATCAACTTTGTACAAATCGAAAATTTGACCTCCCGGTTCGAAGGTCCAACGGTCAAGGTCAAAGTTGATGTAAGTCGGTCAAAATGGCATATTCCAAAAGACGCGTATTGACGAGACAAACATTTTGAGACCATTTTGTGTTAAGTCTCTATGATGTTCTTGTCACGAGTTTATTGATACAAAGGTGTTGCGTTGACCTATGAATGACATTTCAAAAGGATCACTGACTAAAAACAAATCGGGCGTTGTTTTTTCATCAAGAAGGGTTAGAGATAGACTTATTATACTCTAAATAAATTGGATTGATGCAATGTTATTAAACCTCGTTTTCATTTGTCACATATACTTTATACTCTGGAAGGTTAGCATTTGACCCTGACATCAGGATTCATCAAAAGTATTTATGATCATTCACCCTTGAAACTTTTTCAACAACATGACTTATTGGTACGTGCGTTATGTCTTTCACATATTTCCGGTTTTTGAAATCGGTGCTTGGAAAAACATTCAAAAACTCTATCATCATTATTGTGAAAAAGAAATAATACGTTTTAAAAAAAATTTGGATTTTCGAGAATTTCATAATTTTGAAATTTTGAAGGCAAAAGCCAGTCTTGATAAGGATTAGCACATCAATTCTCTACGATGTGTCCTTGATTTTTATCTAACCATCTTTCTTCTTCAACTCAGACATACTCGTCCATTGAGTCTTGAACCGATGTCAAAAGATTTGTGTAGTTTTCAAAAACAAGGCTGCGAACACGCCCCTCCCTAAAAAAACTGTCCTGGACCCGCTCCCTTAATATTCAATTGAAAAAAAGTCTTTTACTGCGAACCACACTCAGCGCAATGATACATATTTGTTTAGTAAAAGCTCGAGCAAGTTTGAAGATTTTCATTGAGTTTGCAGTATTCTTGAATGCACCCGACCTTACTTCGAATACAACCTTCCCTACAAGGGGAGTGCCTGATTCGGGCCCCGGCTCCCGACGAGTTAATAGCGGTCTGTAGAAGCAATTTTTTGTTTGCAGCGTCAATATTGAGGTTACCAGAGGTCTAAATTTCCAAGTCAGTATTTTTGTTCCCAGAACCCCAACCTAATTATTCTCAGTAACTGAGTGTACTAGTCTAGTAAAGACAACGGAGAAACAATATATCAATCGTCCACTGATGATCCTTAAAATGCATAGACATTGCATTGGTCCAAAAGTATAGGCTCCAGGGGTCACCATGTAGGTCATATCTGACTCTCGTAGTTGCTATTTCAGTTCTTCCATAATAAAGGTTTTTCGGGATCAACATTGATTAATCATGATTGTGAACATAGTCAGCAGTGCTTTAAACAACCGCGTCGCCGGCAGTTAGGGTTGCGTGCGCAGCCCGTTGTGAACGCGTGGCTTACAGAGGCGGGGTGGGTAATTTTTACCCCCCGTTCGTTTATCTTCCGAACCCTAAGTAACCTCGCAGCGAACCTGCGGCAAGGTCGGCGGATCTCGAAAGCTCGTTCAATGCAAAACGAATCCGGAAATGAATACTTCGACATTTTCCAAAGGTTATCGTTACAAATAGATTAAGGGTCATCCGTTCCAGGTATCAATTATGGGAAAGTTCGAGTTAATTCAGTATAAGAACGGGACTCTGTCCCACCTAACATGGTATATTCTGAGTTGAGATAGCCATTTCCGTGCTTGGCTTCCATTAGCAGATATTTATGTATGGTTATAAGTTACGAAACAACCACGTCGATTGTCTCCGAAGGATCACAAAGAAATTTGAGTTGGCTTTGACCGCAATCTTCCAACAAATGAGACCCTATTAGGTGTATTTAGCAATTATGGCGTTCTTACATACATTTGTCTCGTTTCATCTCTCTCAGTGTGTCACCCAGATGGTTGTTGAAAGTCGACTTGTTTTACATTTTGGGCTTACATAAGCCACGTACACTAGTTCATACATGTAGCTATGCGTTGAAGGTTTTTCTCGGTTATATCCTCGAAAATAATCCTTCATATGACGTTCGATCAGCCCAAATATTAAAAACGTATTTATGAAATTAAGCACTGCTTAGTGGGAAATTAAAATGTCATAATCGTGATTCTGGCAGCAAATATTAGCTTAATTATTTTTAATCACATTCACTGCGGTCTCGGTAACATTTGAGATAAACTTCTGAAACAGAGTGGGCATCCAAGTCCCCTTATAATGTTCATTTTACTTCTCAATTTATATATTCCTTTCGATTAATTATGTACTACTCTATGCATTCCTTTAAAGTCTCTTCTCAAAGCGAATGTTGCATTACATATCTAGGTGTGGCAATTTATTTACAGTATATTCAAATGTGAAAATTGCATGCAAAGGTCAAGGTCAGGTCACAAAAGGTCACTGTCACGAAGAGGTCAAAGAAAGTCTTTGACACATGTTTTAGGGTTATTTTGCACGTAAAAGTCGATAGCAACAGCCATTTTTACAACTTGACCCCATGAAAGGTCAAGATCAGGTCATCTAAGGTCAAAACTTGAAAACTGACTAATATGAATAAACAATGCATGTTTCTAGGTCAGTTTTGTCTCATAAACACAAGAAAAGGCATGTATATATCTGTATCAGGTCACAAAATAATATAAAAACGTTATTTTGAAAAATGACGTCAATTGCCTTCTTATGCTTCGGAGAAGCAATCAGTCACTGAAAAATGAAGATATTACTTTGAAATTTGGTTTGGGTATTTATTACACTTGGTTCTCATATATATATTCAGGTTTTTTGAATACCTTTAAGACAAAAAATGGGGGGAAATTTCTGATTTTTTTATTTTATTTTTGGGGGTCAAAAACCCAAAATTTTGGAAATCCGAAAAAAGCCATTTTGTAGAGAATTCAATTTCCTTTCTCATACAGTTGAGTTTGCAATTTGCATTAAAGCTATGTTTTCTACGAAGCATCAAACATTTATCGTTATTCAACCCAAAATGGCATGACATGACGTCATCAAAACGTCATTATCTCCCAAAAGTTTTCCTGAACTTTTTTTCGATGATTGTTTTTTTTAGAATACCGTCAAATGTATGCATGAGATGAAGGTACTTATAACTTCCTGACAGCCGTTATTTGTTACAACGTTTTTCAAGTTTATTGCGGATTACTAGGAGGTAGGGGTTGCTCGTTTACCCCCCCCCCTTATAGCCCGCGCGGGTTAAACATCGTGTTTGTCTCGTCAGGACGCTTCAAAACATAAGTGACCGGGTTAGGTCAACTTCAAAATTTGACCTCATGTTACAGTCACCAGGTTTGACCCAGGTAAGTCATCTTGCATATGGGGCGACACGGCTCGACGAGACCAACACAGTGGTGTCATTTGCACGTCTCTATTTGGATTATATCACAAGTTATTGGCAATAACAGTACCGGTGACCTCAGCTGGCCATGCAGAGGTCACTGAGCACTGCGCAGCAATTGCACCTGGGTCATCAATAATGAGCTAAAATAGCAGGATTATAAAAGCATTAACCTGACCTAATACATATTCTCTGAAAAGGAAGCATTTGTATATTTTTCCATCGACATATAATGGGGAGGTCATGAAATTGACTCTGGCCGTTAGGCCAACCCTGATAAACATAATCCGTAGATAAACAAATTGTATGTACTTGTGTCCTTATGAAATCCCCAAGTTTTTAATCTCTCGAACAAACACAGTGGCTTTGGCACGAAAGCATTTGTGAAGGTAAGGTCAATCGACGTGAACTGTTGACCTGACATTAGATGACCTGAGGTCAAAACTTTCACACAATAAGGGTTATTAATTTATAAACAGCTGTGCCAAATTTGACAGCGCTTGTCACCGTTTTCCGCTATTCCCGAGAATACAAAACTCAGGGGGGGGGGGCAAAACAACCCCTCTCCCCAAAAGGGCGAAGGTTCTCACGGGGGTCGCTACCTAAACACCCGTGCTAAAGCATTGTGAATAAGTTCACAACGATCATGATACAGGATCTCAATGACGAAAGGATGCAATAGATCACATCGTCCCGCGCAAGTAAGTGGAGCAAAACCTGAAAGTGCATGCGCACAGCTGCACAGATCCTAGGTAGAATGAGGCCAGGTCAAAACACTATCAGCTCTGCCGCCTGAAGGCCAGGTTAAGCACGAAATAAATTCAGCGATCACGCTGCAGACAGCTGAATATGGCCACAGGTAAGCTTGTTCTGTACGCCATATAACCTTAGAAGCTACAGCGCCCTAAAACCCAAACCCATCACAACTACCTTGTTCACATTGATAAGCCTTTGTCTCCGGTCTCCGTCCTCACCGTTGGGCGATGGGCTCCTGCTCGCCGTCATCGAAGGTGGTCATGTTGAAGGGGATGATGACGAGGATGGCCAGCCAGAGCAGCAGCATGTAGCGTGTGGCCCAGTAGTCGGTGTCGGTCGGGTCCTGTCGCTCCAGATACTGCAGCACACGCTCCACGTCGTCCACCTGGTGGCAAACAGGGGAGAATGCGCTGAGAAACGGCACAACTTTTTACCCGTATATTATATAATTTGTAGTTAAATTGCGCCACGGAGCGGCGTGAAAACGATTCCCTAAGAGTTTTATTCCATGCACAACTGCATTCTTTCTTACTGTTCAAAGGCTCAGGGTCCTTTCCGATCGTCTAGGGGCCTCTCCGACCTTTTCAACGCACTTCCGACCTGTTCAGGGACTCATCTGGGATTCGCGAAAAGACATGGTGTGCAGTGGGTGATATATCATACAGATTAAATACAAAGAGGACTTCCGCCACAAAATATTAAAGTCGAAGCTTTCAGGTATTTTATAACACCCTTCGTGAGCGATAAAAAGCATTAGGGAACAGGTCGTCTCAAAGACGAGCAATGACCTGCTATTTGTTTCCATCGAAACTTTTATTTATGACACATAGGCAGTCATTATGCATTGTTATCGATCACTTTTTCTCGTAAGACTTTCGTTGGGGGGGGGGGGAAGCAGGCAACTTTATGCCCTGGATCCGCTAGCAGCGTCGGGCCATCAACACGAAGAAACGTTGAGAAAACGCGTTGTAATCGTAGATGCTGAAGATCACGATGTTGCGTATCGTGTTCTTGACGTGCTTTGTTGTCTTGTCTGCGTACTTTAGTACAAGTTTAGTAACTTGTGACTGGCTTATTTAAATAGACTAGT
Source organism: Semibalanus balanoides (assembly GCA_014673585.1). NCBI lineage: Eukaryota > Metazoa > Arthropoda > Thecostraca > Balanomorpha > Balanidae > Semibalanus > Semibalanus balanoides. The sequence continues at coordinate 12,243 of VOPJ01010999.1, forward strand.
CAGCTTGCCTGCATTTCTATTTTAACTTCAATGTGCGCTGCACTGTGCCCATGACGCAATATGACGCCGACAGCACTGTGTCAAATACGCTCTGCTGTCACGGTGTGTCAGACCACCGGCGTCACGGTGTGTCAGACCACCGGTGTCACGGTGTGTCAGACCACCGGTGTCACGGTGTGTCATGTATCCACCTGGATAGTCACTGTGCTTTTATTTTGTGGTAGACACTTGGATGTCACAGTGGACTTGGTTATTGTTATATTGGTGGTTTTCGGGGCGCGCCGCAACTAAGGTCAATTTTGCGCCCAGGGTCACAGTGTGTCAGACCACCGGTTGTCACGGTGCTGTCAGACCACCGTGTCACGGTGTCAGAACCCACGTGGGTGGTGCGACGGTTGTCAGACCACCGATGTCACGGTGTGTCAGACCACCGTGGTCACGGAGTATTAGGCTTATTTTAATCTCCTTTATTATTTGATGTCAGACCACCGGTGTTCACGGGTGTGTCATTGACCTCACCGGTTCATGTCACTCGTGGCTATTGTTGTGTCTGACCCACCGGTTTGTCACGCTTTCGGCGCTCTTTGTCAGACCAGCGCTGTGTTCAGCGGTGTGTCAGACCACCGTTGTCACTGCTTTGTGTCAGACAGCCCGGCTGTTCTACGGTTGTTGCCTAGCACCACCGATGTCACGGGCTTTGTGTCAGACCACCGGATTGCTCCCCGGTGTCTGTGTGTCAGACACCGGGTGTCACTCGGTAATTGCTTGTCAGACCACCGGTGTCACGGTGTGTCAGACCACCGGTGTCACGGTGTGTCAGACCACTGGTGTCACGGTGTGTCAGACCACCGGTGTCACGGTGTGTCAGTCCACGCTGATTGACACCCACTCACGCGCAGATCGCGACACATTCCGGCTCCTGCCGGCCGGCCGCGCGAGGGGGCGGTGTGTGGGGGAGAGGGGAGGGGTCACAGCAGGAGGACTAGGTCCCTGGCTGTAGGAACAGCCAGGGACAACACGGGCCAGGAACAACGGGGACAAGGATCGGAAGGGGACGAGGTCAACAGAGGGGCCAGAGGCAACAGGGGATAGAAGACAACAGGGGGCAGGGACCACCGGAGACAGTGTCTGACGGAGGTATTTGAAAATCGGGGTCACAGACTGAGCGCCAGGTGAGAGATTCTCACAGAGGGATTCAGTATACTTCTCCTCACTTCACGGGCACAGGTGCTCTGAGCTGCAGGGACATAGCCAAGGGGAGGGGGGAATTGGGGCCATCCTCCCCACTAAGGAAACCAGTTAGCAATACATCAGAAAGTCACGGAGAGCAGCCATACGTTGTAACCGCGGCTGAAACAATGAGCTCCTGAGGAAATTTCCTCATGCTGACCTTTTTCATAACTCCCTTTCATCTGTCAAATTGTATGTCGTCCATTCATTTACTATGCTTTAAGCGCAGGCCAAAATTATAGAATGGTGTGTTTGCACTTCTGTGTATGTGTATTGTGTAGTGCTCCATTCTGTCGTGTCCGGTTGCGCGCCCGGTGACCCTGGCCGGCCGGTGACCTGTGCCTGGGGCGCCGGCCGGTCACGTGATTTCCGCCGAGGCGGCGTAGCGGGTCTGTGCGGCCGCTCCTTACCAGACTGTCCGTGGGAGCGTGACTACGGTGGGTCGCTCCTCTCTGACCTTCTGCTGTTTCTGGTGCTTTCTCTCTGCTGTTGGTCGTTATCTCTTCTGCTTGTACCTTCTGCTTGCGTGCTTCATTGGCTGGTCTTGGTTTTCCGTTCGCTGATTTCGTTCTTCTCTTAATATAATTTCTTCTCGGTTCAACATCTAGTATGGGTTTAGAAAGTACGTGACTGACGGTCTACATATGCATCATCTTGTGTCCTATTGTCCGTCTTGTTGTACGTAAACATCGTCTGTAATTGGGTGCATGCCCGTTGACGATCATATAATAAATACAAATATTCATAATATTATACAAATATTCTTTTGATGACTACCAAGACAAAAATACATATTCAAAATACGATTTATTGACAACTGAAACAGGTCAGAAAATGTGATGCAATGAACAATGCCGATATACTACACCCATACCTCCCCCCTCCCCCCAAGCAAAGCAGTTTACACCAGATGAAATGCGATTATGCTGAAAATCCGACGCCCCTCCCCCCGCCCTTCCCCGCTCAACAACTCTTCGGCGCTGACTTCTTTTTCGCTGACAGACGTGCTCCCCCTGATTAATAAATCCTGGGCACGTGCCAGGTTCTGTTTTCAGGCATTCCGCTGAAAGCGCGTTGATAATGCCTTCACAGCAGTGCCATCACCACAGCGAGCGCCTCTCACATCCTCCCCATTCGATGCCCGTCTCTTCCCGAAGTTTTGTACGGAACTCGGCTTTGTACGTCGTAGCTGCCCTGCCGTGGGATCTTCCAGCGGTTTAGATTACAGATATCCCAGTGGAGAACAGTGTGACTACTACGAACCTAGAACGGCAAAGCAGAATTGCAGGCGTAGTATCTGGAAGCTGTTTTATAGTTTCGATATTAGTCACTATGTTGCGTATCACTAGCGAACGACCCAGAGGATGTTTGGCTCGCGATCTCAGGATCACAATCTGCTCAGGCACCGTGGGTATCCTGTCTGGACTTTTGCGCAAGGCGCGACAACCACCACTCAACCGCCTGCATCACCAGTGTAAACGAGTCCAGGATGGCTTGAAGTATCGATGTTGCATGTATGAGCCGGCCCGAATCCTCCGGCTTTCGTACTGGCAGCACCTTATGCTGGAGTTGCAGATTGTTGCTTTTCGTTAATGCTATTCGCGTCTTCTTCCGGTCTTTTGTGGTGTTTGTCATTGGCAGTACTGATCTGTGACGAACTCGGGGTCACGGAGGTTGTGCACCGCGGATCCCCCTAAGAGGCACGCCATAGCGGTAACAACTAGTACCCCGGAAAAGGTACGGCACTTCGCGGTTCTACGCAGCCATTCACAGCACATCTCTCGCACCATGACGGACTATATATCACCAGAGCTCACACTCGTACGCGTCTGCTCTCCCTGACTGCGGGCGCTGAACTGATGAGTATTCAATGTGCCTACCATGTACAGACTTATGATTTATCTAATGTGGTGTAATATCACCTTGCTATTCTATTGATATTGCATCACCTAACATCACCTTACATCACCTTACATCACCTTACATCACCTTACATCACCTTACATACCTTGCATCACCTTGCATCACCTTGCATCACCTTACATCACCTTGCATCACTGATCACCTTACGTTAATAGGGTATAGGTACTGTAGTTCCAAACCCGCCGCTATTAGGTATCGGGCCCTCGGGGATGCAAATTTCAGGACCACGGAGCCGGTGACGGGCCCAACCGATGTGCTCATGTCGCATAATATCAGGGCATGGCATGTGCTGCGATTGGCTTTGCCTAAGTAAGACGATGCTATGTTTCGGTATAGTAGACTTCTGTGACGCCAGGTAGCGGCGCACATTGCGTGGTTATCAGTCTGATATTTTACTTCTCAAGTTGTGAAATAAACCTCTCCAAAGAACATCATTCCAGAAACGATTTATTGACATAATTGAAACAGGTCAAATAATGTGTGATACAATTCAAACTGCCAATATATTGAGTAAAGCAGTTAACCACTAAACTCTATAGAGACAGTTAACACTAGATGAAATACGATTATGCTGAAAATCCGACGCCCCCCCCCCCTTCCCCGCTCAACAACTCTTCGGCGCTGACGACCCGACCCTCCCCCCACTCCTACTCATCGACTTTTCGCTGACGAGACGTCCCCCCCTGATAAAAATCCTGGCCACGTGCCAGGCCGTTGTTCATCATTCCCGCTGAAAGCCGCCGTTGCTGTTGCCTCACAGCAGTGCCATCACACAGCCAGCGCCGTCACATCTCCGCCGTCGATGCCTCACTGCAGTGCCATCACACACTCACACAGCCAGCGCCGTCACATTTCGCCGTTGATGCTCACTGCAGGTGCCATCTACACACTCACTACAGCCAGCGCCGTCAATTCCGCCATCTATGTCCTCACTGCTCAGTGCCATCACACACCACATAGCCAGCGCCGTCACTATTTCCGCCGTCGATGTCCTCACTGCAGTGCTCCACTCACATCACTCACACACAGCGTCCGTTTCAGAGTCTTCCGCATCGGATGCCTTCACTTTCAGTGCCATCACACACTATACACTAGCTCCTAGCTCCGTCAATCATTTCTCCGCCCATCGTATGCCCACAGCAGTTGCCATCACAAGCAGAGCCGTCACATTGCTCCGCCATCGTAGTGTCCCGTTCTCGTCCCCGAAGATTGATTCGGCACGGCTTTTGACGTTCGAGCATGTCCCTGCCGTGGATCTTCAGCGGTAGATACCAGAAGTCCAGGAGAGACTCAGGGCTTTGACACGCATCCCAGAACGGTGCAAGCAAATTGCGTAGGCTAGTACTGGTAGCTGATAGCTGAATAGTCACGTATTGACTGCGAGCACGGAGCGAACGATCCCAGAGAGTGGCTGCCGATCCAAAGGTCCACTCTTTCTGCCAGGCATCCGTGGTTCTCTTGTCTGACTGGCGGCCAGAGGCCGATCACCACCACTACATCGCTGATCACCAGACAGTCCAGGAGGCTTGAAGGTACGATTGTTTCATGTAGAGCCGGCCCGAGATCTCCGGCCTCGTACTTGGCAGCACTGCTGGAGTTTGCAGATTTGCTTGCTAATCTAATCGCGTCTCTCCGTTACTTTGGTGGTTGTTGTTCTGGCAGTACTGATCTGTGACGAACTCGGGGTCACGGAGGTTGTGCACCGCGGATCCTCCTAAGAGGCACGCCATAACGGTGACAACTACTACCCCGAAAAAGGTACGGCACTTCGCGGTTCTACGCAGTAATCCACAGCACATCTCTCGCACCATGATAGGTCTTGATCACCAGAGCTCTACCTCGCACGTCTGCTCTGCTTGACTGTGGGCGCTGGACTGACGATTCTCATGCTTAATCTAATGTGATGCAATATCTGAGATATATTGCGTCACCTTGCGGTAACCTTGCACCTTGTACCGGCTTGGATGCCGGTACAAGTTCATTCATGAACGGTGGCGGATGCGGTGGCGGAACCGGTTCCTGTTTTCCTGTATCTCCTCGTGTCGGCTCGGTTTATCCTGGCGGCCGGCGGCAGGCGGCCGGCGCCCACGCAACGGCACGGTAGCGCGATTCACCAAGATGATAGCAAGTGGTTTGGTTGGCAGGGGTTGGCGGAAGAGGGGGGGGGCAGGGAGAATGCCCCTCTGCACAAAGTCGACAGTCGTTCTTCTCGTGAGGTTGGGTCAGTAGATGTCTTGCTGTTGATGATTGGGGTCTAAATTCCGCAATTCGGCAGTCCAGCTGTGAATTGCGCTGTAGTGTATTTGCGCGTCGTGGTGTGGTGACGGAAATTGCAGTCTACGGAGATAGAGAGTACGTGTTGTGGGAAGACTTTATAATTAGGCGCTCCAATGATTACAAATTATTGTCCACATAACCATGTGCCTGTTGTCCTTACGGTTCGTTGTAGGTGTGGACCGTGTGTTTTGGGTGTGACTGATGGCGTGTGTTTTTCGCGTGTTGCTGCAGAAAGTTGGGGACGCGAATGCCAGAGACTCATGGGGGGGGGGAGGACGGCCCTATGTGGCGCTCTGAATCCGCGCCTGGTATTTATAACATGCATACGATCTATTGTTAGCTGAAGCCGCGCCTTATTGACGCCCTTAATGATGGTGACCGTTTTCGTGCTGCCTCTAAATAACGGCTTATATATTATCAAATAGGTAACATTTAACTAAACAAAAACTTGAGAGAACCACATGACATGTGACCCCATATAATTTTTCTTAAACAGCAATTTGTAGAGCCACCCTTCTAGCAGCTCTGTCTGACGACAACGTGCTGCACTGTGGACCGGCCGGCGGTGAACCTAACCGGTGCGCAGACTAGAGGCATCCGGCGAATTAGTTTCCACATTTCCCCATTCTGTAGCCTTTCTTATAAAGATATACACACCGGTTGTATGTGTAGTTTGCAGGCTTGTAGTTGGCACATATATGTTATATTTAGTTATATTAACATATTATAATATTATAGAAACATATCATATTATATGTAGGCACATTTACAATTCAACTTACGCAGCTACTATTCAACTACTATTCAACCTTACGTGTAATTATTTATGAAACGCATTGAATATGTTGGTTGTACAGTCGGAATCTACAACCTACACATACAACCGGTGTGTACCCAAATATCTTTATGAAAAGGATACAGGTGGCTACCGTATATATGAATATTTCAGTACCGATGAACGGGTATGTGGGGCGGAGGCAGAGGGGCGCAGACAGACATTTTGCAATGGGCGGCATCCCCAGGGACTCCCTCGGCAAAGGGCCCCTCGGTAAACTGGCCCCGAAAAAATGACACGAAAAAGTATCTCCTCGGATTTAGGCCACTATATTTTGCAAGGCCCCTAAATGGTCGCAAACGGGGACGTCGTCGATACTATTTTATTTCTAGTGTGTGGGTACACCCAATAGGGGGGGGGGGACGAGCCCTCTTTGCTCCCCTAGCTGCACCTCTGGGCGAAGGACCGGGTGAGTGGGACAGAGGACCGTCTTAATGGAACGAAATACCACTTGACATCCATAGACCCAGGATCGTAGACAGACCACCTAAACGGAACCTCCACCACCCTGCACTATGACTCCCCCTCCCCTCACAAATACTCTCAGCATGTTGCCCCGCGATGAGGATCCCAGATGCGGCCGCTCGTCCTGCGAGCCGGACTCGACACACGGCCGTCCTCCATTGCACCAGTCACGCGTCGACACGCATAAACTGGCGCTCCAACAGCCGCTACACCGGGCGGCCGCCATCGCCCAAGTCGCCACTCATCCTGCAACAATGCACAGTAATTGCGAGACGAGCGCTCTCAATTACTGCGCGCTCAGGCTGCGCGTGACGCCATCGCTCCAATTGTTATGCACGACTAGAAACCCGCGGCGTTTGTCACCAGCTAACGGCGACGAGATGCGAGCTGTGGGCCCGTGACCAGCCGTGACGAGCGTGACCGTCGTGACGAGTCCCGCGGAGACAGAGACATCTGTTGACGCGTTTTGAAGCTACCACGCGGCTCGCCCGTACGACCACGCGGTGAAATGTTATCGACGGACACTGGCGGATTCAGGGGGCAACCAGGCCATACCCCCATAGCCTCGAAGGGGGGCCATCATGTCTTTTGCCCCCCCCCCATGTCAATAATGTATCGTAAAATTTGTCTTTGCAGCAGTCAAAATCCAACTATTTAGTGAAAATCTGACAAATTTCGCGCCGCTTCGCCGCGCATGACATGAGTTTTGTTATTGCTTATACAAATTTGGAAAATGTGAAAATTAAATCCATTAACCCGCCATTGGCTGGGGGGGGGGGCGAAAAACGCCCCCCTCAGGGATTTTCACAATAGCTCACAAACGAACAGCACTATCAACGCCAAACTTCGGGTACCTTATCCTACATCAATTTGGAGTCTTCAATGCAAATTTTAAAAAATCGTCGATTTTTTTTTCTAGTT
>VOPJ01011000.1:0-19894 GCA_014673585.1 Semibalanus balanoides
CAATATTTCGGTTAGGGGGCGCGACATACAAATAGTTGCGCCCTCTGGGCGCACCATGGGGGTAACCCGGCTTAGAGGGGGGGGGGGGCAACCTAGTGCACCTTTGGATCCGCGCCTGTGTATCATATAGAGCCTAGGTGTGCCAGTTTCAGAAAATATTTGTCCAATGTCCAATCGATGACCAAGATCATGGTCAGCTTTTGGTCAGCTGTCTGGTCTGGTCTGGTCAGCTGTCCGTCCGAAACTGTCCGAAGATCATTGTTTGTCCGAATTTTGTCCGAAAGCAGAAACAAAATGTATGATATGGAATGTAAGACGTTCAGTGTATCATTCACAATATATACATTATATATAAATATGGACATTTGTGTCAAATAACGCTACAGTTTGGATATCAGCCAGCCAAAATAATTATATATCCATTTAAATGCACGACAAGCCATTCTTGGGCATTGGATGTCCGAAAATGTACAAATAAATATGGTTATGTCCGACCGAACACCGATCGGTGTTCGGACAAATTCGGATTTCCGAAAATGCTCGCACCGATTGGCACCACTAATAGAGCCAAAGACAAAACTATCCAAAACTTTTAATGTCGAAAATAAACGAACCATTATGACGATATTTTAAATAAAAAATGAGGGTTGCAGCCACTAACTAGGCCGTCGATGGGTATACAATTTAACTGCTAATTTGGACACCTTTGTATACAATGTTTGTTAATTGTTAAGGACAGCAGGACAAATAATCATAATAGACAAAGTTTAAGACATATTGTCCATACCATTGTGTCAAAAAAACAATACTGCATTTTCGTAGGAACCGAAATTTGTTACCCAGTACGTGAGAGAACTGGTCGTTAAAAGTGTGGAACGCTTATCAACTTTAACTTAAAAAGCATTTCACTAGGAATGTTTTATGCTAAATGCGGTGATTTTTAAATAGTTTTTGGTCTCGTATGACGATTTCAAGTAATCGCTTCATTTTCTTTTTTAGAAAATGTCAATATTGGTTAGATTTTTCGTCTAACTGGTGTGTAGTGACGTAACTTTCACGTTTTTCACGTAGTCACGTTTTGTTTGAGGAGGGGATTAAAATATAATTTACGAAACTCTGAAACATAATTTGCTCAGCCCTTGTCATTTTCTATCTTTAGTCGTTTTATGAATGTATTTTACTTAAAATATGACATTTTTACAGTGTTGAAGTTGAGCTGATTTTTTTTGTCTCGATTTCTTTCGTCTTCGACTCGTGTGTAATGACGTCACTAAATTCGTTATATCTCGAGAATGAGCATTGAGCACCCGAGGCACCGCTGCATGTCACATTGAGCATCTGAGGCACCGCTGCAGGTCACATTGAGCATCTGAGGCACCGCTGCAGGTCGAGGCACCACTGCATGGTCACAATTGAGCATCTGAGGCACCGCTGCAGGTCACATTGAACATCTGAGTCACCGCTGCAGGTCACATTGAACATCTGAGTCACCGCTGCAGGTCACATTGAGCATCTGAGGCACCGCTGCAGGTCACATTGAGCATCTGAGGCACCGCTGCAGGTCACATTGAGCATCTGAGGCACCGCTGCAGGTCGCACCCGCATTCCCGGTCGTCTGTGATTGGTCAGCCGCCGATTCGTTGCTCCTGTTGCCATGGTTACACCGATACAGACGGGGCCGTGTTGTGTGACGGAGAAGGGTAGCCTGCCGAGGGTCCTCACTCGGTCCGCGGCTCGGCTGGCGGCTGGAGGGGTCTGAAGCGGCGCGCTCACCAGGAACTGAACAGAGTCTCATCAGCCACGGGTCTGTACAGGCAGGGTGGAAGTTATCTGCACTTTGCGTGGCTCTTACAAAGCAAACTATCTACTTATCGATGGTTACAACCATTACCCGATGCGTGATCTCTGGATGCTGTTAACGAACCGTAAATATGATTAAAAACACATTTTTTGCAATTAAAACTTTGATTATAGGTTAAATATAATATGCATTACATGTAAGTATTATAAATGTACATATGTGTATAAATATTTATGTATAAATATGTATGTACTATATATGAATGTACATGGTGATCGAGACTAACTGAGACAAAGTTGACAACGCTTTATCCAGTTGAGGACTATAGGTAAAGAAATTCCAGTGTTACGTGCGTGTCATTCGGACATTTGTTGATGCATGTGCATAATTTCGCTGATATTTTCATGGCATTAATCATGAAGAGCTTAACCGAGTAGGATCTTTAAAAAACATGTTAACAGTTTTTATCGAAAACACTGGCCAGGCGAATTGCTTTTCTCATATGAAAACTTCGAAAATAGGGATATTTAGAAAGGAACCGCATGCCAAATAGTCAATAGAACCAATAACGGTGAGACATTTGGAGAGAGAAAAAACCAAAACAAAGGAATGCTAAAAATAACACTGAGCAAGGAGGAGTTAGCCGAAGGGGTACCTGTAAGCACCGCAGCGGTACTGCGCGGCGAAAGAATGCACCACAAATTGGGTGTTTACCGTTTCGGCATCATCAAAAGCCTTAAGAGAAAGCCGACTTTTGTTTTAGACGCTGAAAAACGAGTCTCAGTCATCACTACCGATACCGATACAAAAGGCTTAAAATATTAGATGCTTTAATCTGCCCTTTACTGGGGTCTCAGCTGGCCGCCATTGTATTATCCCTTGCGCGACTAGCAGCATGTCTCTTCGATGTGAAGATGCACTAATTTTGTGACGTGAAAAGACTGCGCTGGGAATCTTGAAAGGGCGAGACAAACTGCAACCTGATCTTAAAATATGTATGCTGTTGATTATTTTCAATGCACGCAATTTATGCTAATAGCTTATGTGAAATATTCAAATAATCAGCGAAATAGGCGCTGAAAATTTCCCGTCTTCAGAAAATGGCACAACGCTCAGTTTAAAATAACAGTTCTTAATTTGTCTGTTTAGGGACGGCCGACATGGCGGGCTGGTGGGTGCTCGCCAGCTGGCACCAGCCTCTGCTGCTTCTGCTGCTGCTGCTGCTGCCAGCGGCGCGGGCCTGCATGGACACGGTCCTGCAGATGGGCACGATGGCCGACTCGGAGCTGATCGCGCCGGAGCTGCAGGTGACCAGCAGCTGCAGCTGCTGCGGGCTCTGCCACCACTACGCCGGCTGCGCCAGCCTGAGCTTCAGCAGCGCCAGCAGCGCCTGTCGCCTGTAAAATCTGTGCCGGACTTCTCGCGCTGACCATAGAACGGAGAGCGAGCTGTTCGTAACGTCCCGGCGCTCCGGCTCACACCAGTTCTGCGGGAACGACTCCGGACTGCGTGGAGCCTGGTGAGCGCTGCAGCGGCCGCGTCTGCACCGATGACCCGACCGTGACCTGCCGAGACCTGGTCCGAAGACGCTCAGGTGCGCCCCATGAACGACGTCTACTACGGCTCGCTGAACTTTGCTCTGATGAAGGTACAACTGCGCATCGCACTCGGGGATCAACGGCTGGACGCTGGTCGCCCGAGCGACGAGCTGGGTGAGTTAGCTTTGTCTAATCTGCATCCAGTGTCGCCGTGCTTGCAAATGGGATTAAATTGTGCTTGACTCGTGCATGACCCGTGCTTGATCCGTGCTTGACCTGTGCTTGACCCGTGATTGACGTGTGCTTGACCCGTGCTTGACCTTGCGTGTCCAGTTGCTGACTTGCGGCCTTAGGCCGAGTGGCCTGCTTAGAAACGTGGTGCAAGATCTGCTTTAGTATCGTCTCTGACTGCTTCTATCCAGCTCTCTAAGTTCCCGGTCCTTCCTGTGGTTGCTCCAACTTGCTCCAAGCTCCGCCAAACTCGTCAAGAACCTGCTCCTTCTTCCTCCAAACTGTCCCAGAATTCGCAATGGGTATAACTGGAGCAGATTGGAGGCAGTACGTTTATGGAGTGACCGAAATATTTGTGAAGGTCAACAGCCACATAATGCCAACAAAAAACATAAGCATTACACATGCACCATCAAAAAGGTCAAAAGCTGAAGATCACACCCTTAAAGGGACACTGCCTCTTTCGGATGATGTCGCAAAAAATGCTAAAACAAGTCTAAGGGCCTAAATATCATTTTTAATCGTCCTCTTATGCTCACCAAAGCAGCGCAAATACAAAAAACTATCATTTATTTCATTTGTCATAATAATATAAAAACGGCTTGCGACTTCTACACACCACTAGAGAATATGACAGCGATTGAGCGCCAAATTGAGCGCAGTTCAGACATTTCCGTATTTGTAAACAACACTGTAGAGGGAGTACCTACCCTAAAGCAATGTAAACAATCCGATACCAAAAAACCTCGATTGGAAAAAAAAAACTTCATCAAAAGTTGGAGCTTGAAATCCCTTCGTAAACGTCCAAAAATCATTCGGGGCAAATCAATCCTTCATCTGGGCAAATCTTTCCCTCGTGCCTATTATTGAGCTTAAATCAGGCATAATAAGACATTAAATGTTTTCTGACATTATAATTTGGGTAGAATGCTTAAGCAAAAAATATCGCTATTTTCCATAGCTGCACAAGGCTGCAATTAATTGATTTTGGTACGTAGTGGTGGCGGACTCCTCAAGGTCATTGGCTGGAATAAAACTGAACTTTGAACGATGCTATTGGGCCACTGGGCGCGAATTTCAAAAAACGGACTTCATGGTGCTTATCAAATGCGGTTGTTCTTTAACATATCAAATTTTACTTTGAACGGACATTGTCCCTTTAAAGGGACACTCCCACCTTAAAAAATGTGTCAATGTAACTTCGTTTGTGGTGCAAAATATGAAAAGTGATGCTGCCGACACGATTATGACATTTGTTTCTCACAAACAGTGCTCAATTTCATAAAATAAGTTTTATATTTGGGCTGATGACGTCATGGTGCAAGGATTTTTTTTGGAAAAAAAATTCACGCTGCACATAAGTAGGACTAGTGGTATGACTTAATGTATGCCAAGTAAAACAAAGTCGACTGTAATCACATTTCAGTAACGAGAGACCTACGGCATCCGCTCAGGGCCCCATTTCAAATACATTGGGGACTGGGGATAGTTACAGATGTCAAAACCAAACTCGAATTTCTCTGTGATTCGACCTCAGTGGTTGTTTTAACTTGTACCATACATAATTTAAATGCCAAGCACGCAAAATGGCTATCTCAACCAGAGACTATCATGGGTGCCCAAACCCCAAGTCCAACCCACCCGAAACCCATGAACACTAAGCCCAGACCCAGACCAGACCCATTCAAATTCATAATATTGATACCCATGCCCACTGAGGCCCATTCAGATAAGACAGATAAATATTTTCACAAAATTCGCAACCATGTTGACATGTTGACCCTAGCATGTTGACTTTCATAATATTAACGAGAGATAATATTAGGCACCTGTGTGTTGCTGCTGATTTGAACTTTATCGAACACCTTTGCAGTCAGCATTATCATATGGATCAGACCTAGGATCAGACATGGTTGACATTATATACTGCCATATTACTTACCACGTTTATTGTTGGTGGTCCATTATAATTTCAAAGTATATTGTTTAAGTGTCCTATATCAATATTACGAAAAACATTTTTCCTGGTTAAACATCTGGTTGTCAAAGTTAAAAATAACTCTAAGCAATATTATTCAAAATTGCCATAACCATGCCCCCCCCCCATACCATGAAAGTCAAAAAATGCAGTACCAACACCAGACATTTGGAAGAAATTGAGTGGGCACCCATGGGTGGCACCCAGCCCAGTGATAGTCCTGATGCTCAAACTCAAATCTTATCTTAAGGGGGCAGTCCCTTTAACCTCAACCAGCTAAATGTTGACGTTGTCCATTGGGGTTCGCTACAACTATTTGTCAAGCCTGCATGTACCATATATATTATATTATATATATATATTATATATATATATATATTATATATATATTAATATATATAATATATATATATATATATATTATATATATATATACATATATAATATTAGCAACAACACTTCCAAATACGTTTAAAGGAGAGTGCCACCTCGCGGGTCGATATAAAAAATTGTGTGCATCGGTAGATTAAGCGTGTTCGATTTCACCTGCAAAGAAAGTCTGGTTCCCGAAACTGACCCCCTTAGATAAAAAAATGTTTGGTAATCATTCGTAAAATTGGAATCGCCTATGCACTATTTTGAATTACTTCTTTGCGGAGGTATTTTATTTTAATATTGCAAACTGAACTCACCATTCCGTCAGTAACTTAGAAAATAAAAAGCATATGCAGTTAATTTATGTTGTCAACAATCTTAGCTTCAAACAATTTAACAGCCAGAAATAGCAGAATATTTAAGGCTCGACTTTGGAACTTACTCAGATAGACGCTTCAAGGTCAAGTCGCGGCGAATCCAGACTATGACTTTGGGCGGGGAGCTATTGGGTAATACAAGCCGGTCGTGAGTTTCGGAAAATTTTCAGCAACTGTAGTCTGTACACATTGTTGACGACAGATTCATTCCAAAAACGAATTGAACTCACGGTTTCTGCTTCCGCTCATTCGCAAAGCAAGTGATACAAACGATACAGTTTAATATTAAATAATAAACTAATGAAAACATAGCGCATCAGCTAAACGTAGCGACATCTAGTGGCAAGTATCTAAGTCCAAGTACGCCACGCCATCGCCCATCAAGAGCGGCTATTATGAATTTAGTGCAGTGCACAATCGAGACCAACAATTTCGAGTCAGAAAAAAATACTTTGCCGTTACATTGCTTTAGGGAAAGTTTGAGGAAGAACATACATGATAATTAATTCCCAACATTCATTTAAGCTGCTTTTTAGAAATCCTCCCGAGTTAGCACTATCCCTTTAAAAATGGAGATTTTTGTTTATGATTTTGTTTGCAATTTGTTTAAAGGGAATGTTTCACATTAACATAAGATTTGAGTTGAGATGGCCAAGTTGTTGGAATTCCATTGAATATTAAGTATTGTAAAGTTTAAAACACCCACAGAGGGTCTATCGAAAGTAAATTTGGAGTTGGTTTTGACATCTGCAAAAATAAGGCCTATGTAAGTTAGGGTAGCCTTTAAAGCCGATGGTCGTCTCCCTTTTTATCAAATGTTGATGAAAGTAGACTTTTTTAACTTTGGCTATTCATTAGCCATACAACTAGTCATACATATTGCACGTGAAGGTTTTTATATTTCCAAAAATTCCCTTCATATGACGTCATCAGCCCAAAATATAAAACTTAGTTTTTCATGAAATTGAGCACTGTTTGTTGAGGGAAACAAATGTCAGAAATCGTGTTGGCAGCAATTACTTGCATATTTTGCACCACAAGCGGCGTACATTGGACAACTTTCAGAGAAGTGAAGCATTCCCTTTAAATACAAAAAATAAAAACACAAAATTAAATACGATACCAGCACTCTCAAAATATCTCGAAATATTGCGATTTTGTATTTACTCATGTGCCTTGAGCAAAATCATGTAACATCATCGGTTAGTGTGTCGATCAGCTTCATTGGGTCATTATAATCACTTCATTAAAAATGGAACTCATCTACCAAAATAGAAACTCACCGAACTTGACTGAAACCGTAATCAGACCTGGTGGATTTGGATATGGTCAGAACGACGATAATTACTGACCCATTTATTTCTCTGGACTGGGAGCACATCAGTCATCCATGGTGGTTCTCAAAACGTGTGTGTTGCGTGGCATCAGTCAACCAGCGCGACTTGACTCTGCATAACTAGAGCTATCTCCATATCATTGGTGGCGTCTTTAGACCTTAGGCGACTTTGCGTAACCTCTTGTTGCTACGTGTGCCATCCTGTGACATCTTAGCCGTTTTCACGATGGGTTATTTTGCGCGAAATATTTTAAAACATTTCAAAATGTTTTAGTAGTAACCGCTTTCACGATGGACTAATTGTCGAAAAATTGTTTTAGCCCTCGCCCTACGGTCCCATACGGCGAGGGTTACAACATTTCTCGCAAATTAGCCCATCGTGAAGACGGCTACCACTGAAACATTTTAAATTATTTTAAAATATTTTAAAACATTTCGCGCAAAATAAGCCATCGTGAAAACGGCTCTTGTGATGTTTTGTAACCTATTAAACCCATTCGTGATCACCTTGTTACACTCTTCTCTCAGGAGCGGCGCCTGGACTTATGATGATCTTCTGGAACGCAATAAGAACCAGCCTAGCGTCCATCGCTACTCGATCCTCCGTCACGCCGACGAGCTAAGCCAGGCCGGAGCCGACGCGAGATTCCAGGTTAGAGATGGACAAAGTACTGTTAAACAGGTGAACAAAACCATAACTGAACAGATGTTGCAGATACGGCAAACTGTGCACCCTCTTGACGAAAAATGACACAGAAGGACGTTTGTTGATCACAAGATTTCATTGTTTGTTTTTTTCTTCTCAATAACTGGGTCTTCATTCTCGCTTTCACGACTGATGTATTATTATGCATGTGTGCGTGTGCGTGTGCGTGTGCGTGTGCGTGTGCGTGTGCGTGTGCGTGTGCGTGTGCGTGTGTGCGTGGTGCTAGTGAGTGTGCCCGTGTGCGTGTGCGTGTTGTAATGTGTATGTGTATGTGTATGTGTATGTGTATGTGTATGTGTATGTGTATGTGTATGTGTATGATGAGAATGGGAGTATACTACAGCTCTGCCAGTCTACATTGTCCACACAGCCGGACATTATTCACCCAGCAAGGAGTTGTCAATTTGTGATGGGTATACCCGCTACTGATCAGTCATCACTCAACAAGTCAATAAATCAGCGGTCAGGACAGCTTCCCTCCCTCTACCCCAGTGTGGTACAAATCACAGTCTAGCTGGTGAAGTACTATGCTGCTGCTGGAAACTCTCTACTGTACGACACAATAGCCTTGTTCACTTTTGTTTACAGAACGTGTTGGATTATTGTGTTTTAAAAAATGTATTCATGGCGTCTGCATAAGCCCGACAAAACTTCAGTTGCGAGATGTTTTGTAAGTGTAAAGATGTCGCTCTTTGCCTTACCAAATCCTTTATGGGGGGTAGGGTCGAGGAGGTGCCGCTTCGGGACTTACATTTGATCCCGTTCTCGACAGATTCTCGTAGTCTTCAAGAGGTTCGGAGCCGAGAGCGGATTCGTGGCGTCTCTGCCCGTCGGCCAGACTCTGCTGCCTACTGAGTATACGGGCCCCGGCTCCGGCGTGGACCTGCAGGACACCGTCCTGTTCGGCGACTACCCAGCTGACAAGGCCATCCTGCCCTGGGTGCAGCCGACCAAGCGTGCTCTCCTGTCGGTGACGAACACGCAAGACCATAACCATTACTACTTCACGGTGATAAGCGCACCTGGTAATTCGCATTTGAGCGATTTTCCTCCTCATGATACAGCTAAATACTATGTCCGAGAATGAGAGCCGAAAATAGCGGCATAATACAGAAAAGTTTAAATTTAATGTAAGTTTACTATGATATTTGAATAAACAGGATCAAGGGTGTAGCCAAGGGTGGGCCAAGGGGGGCCAGGGGGTCATTCCCCCGGGAGGCCAGACGGGCCCCTCTGGCGACCAAGCGAGGGCCCCCTGGGGCCGAAGGTCTCAGTATTTTGGATGGTGTCAGGTGCCCGCAAAACGCCTTACGTGCCATAAAAGGACGCCAACAAACCTTAAAAAGCTGCAAGACGAATTAATAACAGCACTTGCTTGTCTGTTAAACGCATGTACGTATACGTAAATACATAGACAAGGACCCCAGCCAATGTGGAGAGGGGCCTCTGCCAGCTTGTACAGGGCTCTGCCTATCTCCAGATGGCCCCTTTCGGCATTCAGAGGGCCCTCTGCCGACCTGTAGAGGGCCCTCTGCTGGCCTTTAGAGGGCTCTTTCGATCTGTAGAGGGCCCTCTACCGGCATTTATAAGACCCCTGCCCGTTTTAGAGGGACCTCAGCCAGCCTTTAGAGGGCCCTCTGTCGGCTTGTAGAGGGTCCTGCTGATCTGTAGATCACCCTGTCAATCTGTAGAGGGCCTCTGTCGGCATTTAGAGGGCCCTGCCTACCTGTAGAGCCTTCTTCCAGCCTTTAGGGGCCCTGTCGATCTGCAGTCTCCCAGCCTGGGGGAGCAAGGGGACAATTGCTCCCCCCTTACAGATGACAGGGGGGCCACCGAGATTCGCTCAGATACCATTTGGATTTGCTAAAGGGCTTTCATAAAGGCACAGAGGAGCCCTCAAACCAGGCGAGGGAGTCACTCTAGCGCATGTAAAAGGCCCTCAGAACCAGACATGTGCATGGATCTGAAAGTAGGATCTATGATCCCAGAGGATCTCTCGACAAAACGCAATGTTTGATCTTTGATCCCACTGGATCCCACGACAAATTACAACAATGGATCTTGGATCGCAGTGGATCGTTCGATTACATTTTGCAACGGATCTTGGATCCCACAGGATCCCATTATAAACAATGACAATGGATATATGATCTCAACGAATTTCGGATCCGACAGGATCCGACTTGCATATTATGCCATAATTATAGTATTTATCGACAAAATCGAACTAAAAGACATGAACCCATGCTAAGTTTATACATTAACAAACGAATGAAAAATACTGCATTAGTTTAAAATTGGTTTCCGAAAATACACATATGTATAAAAGGCCGGATCTGGGATCCACCAGTAGGAATCCCAATGCAAAACAGAGGTGGGCCTGCATCTCGGGAAGATCCAGGCGATCCGTCGACAAAAATTATTGAGTCGGATCTATGATCCCAGTGGATTCATCGACAATTTGTGAAGGTGGATCTATGATCCCAGCGGATCTGGGATCCAGATCCCATAGATCAGATCCCGAGATCCTTTTTTGAGATCCGAGCACATGTCTGCTCAGAACCAATCCAGACCCCCCTTCCCAAATGCACAGGGGCCTCTTGAGTATGTCCAGGGCCCATTAAGCTCACTTAGGGGTCAACAACCTGTCCAGAGGCCTCTCGCTCATGTTCAGAGGCCCGTTGAGCCCACGCAGGGACCTAAAAACCTGCCCCAGGGGCCAGTTGGACATGTCCAGGGGCCCATTGAGCCCTCCCATGGGTCCAAAAATCTGCCCAGGGGCCTCTAAAGCATGTACATAAAAGGGCCCATTGAGCCCACTCGGGGATCCAACAACATGCCCAGGGCCCCTCGAACATGCTCAGGGGCATCTCAAGCTTGCCGTGGGCCCATTGAGTCTGTTCGGCAATGCAGCCAGCGCAGTCCCTTGCCAGGTCGTAAGGGCCCCTGAGCACTCTGGAGTAGAGTTCTACATGGGGCGGCTATCCCCATGGCTGGCCGAACCCCATGGCTAATGGGGTGGGCTGGAACTGGAAAAATCTCTAGATCATGGCTGTGGCTTTAATGCTTGTGGCTGCATAGTCTCCCTGGGATTTTTTAGACTTTAATCTTAATCAAACCAACCATAGTATGAAGTAGACTGGCAACAATGCCAAGGCTGTTGCCATCTACTTCATGGCAACAGCCGGTTGGCATGTTGTCAGAACAGTTAGACTGGAAAGAAAGCAACATGATACAGAATTTACAAATCCACCACGGCTGGCAAGGCGGCCAGCCATTGACATTTGGGAGTGGCTGCTGGCGGCTGTGGCTAGTGATGTTCATGCTGTGGGGCGGCTAGGCCAAGGAAAAGTGCAGCCATGTCGAACTCTACTCTGGAGTAGGCTAGAGGTACCTCTGGGGAGCTCAAACAGCCCCTGCACAGAATAGAGGTGCCGCTGACCAGACCGAAAGGGCTCCTGGGTGGGTCAGAAGGGCTTCTAAACATGTCAAATTGGCCCCTGGTCAGAATGAAAGGATCCCAGGGCAGGTCGGAGGGCACTCTGAGCATGTTGACGAGGCGATAAATATAAAATATATATCCCCCATTCCACATCATGTCTTTTGGCAGATCCCAGATGAGCCTGAACAGGTTGGAAAGGTGTTAAAAAGATTGGAGGGGCCCCTGGACAATCTAAAGGGTCCCTGGGCCTACCAACAGGAAGAATGCATTTTTTCAGGAAATAAAACTTAAAATTTTATCACCGCTCCGCGCGCAATTTTAATTACAAATTATATGATATGCAGGTTCACAAATCGTGCCAGTTCTCGGGCGCATTTATGTGTTATATTGCTACTTTCCTATAGGAATGGGCAAAATGATTATCTTTACACTTCATATCTCACTTTTTGACGCACAATACATTTTTTAGAGGTCCACACCATACGCAATGCGACGCAATTGTGAGAATGCATATCCAGGGCATAAGACTAAGGAAAATTGCGCCGTTTCGTGGCGCAATTGATGTAAGAGTTCCAGGTCTTGAGCCTGAAAAAATCATAGCTATGATTATGAGTACTGATTCAAAATTGGTGTCGCTGGTTCCGAAGTTGATATCAGTTTGCTAACTCCAGCTTCTAAAAGTTTGTATGGCCCATGCCATACCTGTCATACTGCATTTTCTATATTTATAACGTGCCGTTTCGTCTGTTTTTGTTTGACTCTTTCAACGCTTGGGAAATGACCCTTTTGAGGTGCCGCCCTCTGGACGAAATTTCGGATTTGCGCTTGGTTCAGGAGCCTCTCTAATGGTCCTGGGAGTCCTGGTTCAATCCAGCTCATAAAAAGTTGAAGAAAAAATAAATAAAAACCTCACCAAATAAAGTTACCAAAATCCGTAGAGTTTGTCATGTCCAGGGATGTTCTTTTCAAGGGGCACCAAGACAGGTTTATCCCCATTTCTGAAGGTCTTGCTGTGCCCCTGGATATATCTAATGACGTTTTAATCACGCCATGTCATGCCATTTTCGGTGGAAAAACAATACATGTTTAACAAATCGTAGAAAAGTCGAGTTTGGAAGTAAATTGCAAAAAAAACTCAAGGAAAGAAATAACGTTTTTTTTTTAGAGCCTTTTACTCCCAAAAATTCAAAAACATATTTCTTTTGTTGTTGAAAACCTATTTTTCGTTATTTTACAACATACTTTACTGTTTAAGTATGTGAGCCCCACTGGCTTCGAAGGCCCCCTGATCCATTGCCCCCCGGGCAAATTTTCCCCACGTCCCGAAACAGGATCATCATTGTTAGAAAACACTTTTTGAAGACATGCTGACCATCATACCTACCATTCTTTGCATGTCGTTTTTTATCATTTTTTTGTGGGGAAATATACTTGGGAATAAATATACTTCCTTACTTTGGGATTTCCCGTCTTCTAGCTTGGTAGATAAGTCGCTGGAAAATCAATTTCAACATTAACATTTATTCGTATGACGGAATAAGCCAGCAAGGTGTTGTGGTCAATCAGCAAGTTGGTATGACAATGCCCCCTCAATCAAAAACTCCACCCAAGTCTTTGTGTCTTATACTCACGTGTTCAAATCAAGTAAGATTTGGAAAGAGTTTTTCGGACTTTTATCCTCGTCAGTTGTGTAAGACTGAACACCGGAATTTTGGAAGTGGACAGTCTTACACAACTGACGAGGATGAAAGTCCGAAAAACTCTTTCCATTCAAACCCCTCGTCAAAATCCTTCCGTCAATGTACAAGTATGATTTGTTTTCAGCCAATGCCAACAGTTCGCTTGGAGGGCTTCTGATAATTGATATACCTACTACGAAAAGTTTGCTAAGCAGAGTATGTTGCTTCTTCAGGGGCTGAAGTAAGATCGACCGCTTTGTGTGTAACAAAGCCCAAATATTAATTGACGGCGGCTGCTTCTACTGATCGCGTGCCTTTCCAGTACAGGGCGCGCTGTTGATTTCAGCCGTAAAGCGAGACCTTGGCGACTTGAACTATAATATCTTGGAAACACCTTCTTCATGTTTACCAAAATTGGGCGATTAAGTTCCATGTTAAACCTCAGTCTCAAAGACATTATATTGGTATTTGTCAGACATCAAAACATATTTTGCTAACGCATTGTTCATTTAATGATGTGTTTTAGTGAGGAGATAAATAGTTGGGTCATAATGTATAATGACCTTTGGAACATTTTCCACTCATGCTCTTCTTTTCAAATTTCATTTTCCACAAATACGAAGCGTAGTTACCTTTCACAACGTTACTCTTAAACGATTACAGTATGCATGTTTTGTCCGCACGCTACTGAATCGCGGAAAGGATTTTCGTTATATTAACCCGTATTCCTGCGGCGGCAGAATTACAGTTTAACCTGCGTGGGGCAATTTCTGCCCCCAGAGATCTCGAAACTGCTCGCCGATATCAATGGACGAACACCATTCGATTCTTCGTGACAAAACTTTCTTTTGAACCGAATTGCTTTGGTTAAAATGGGCCATAGCAATTTTTTTTTTTTTAAAGTATTGTGCCCATGCATTCGACGTTTTTATGCAAAAAAACGTTTTGTGCTTCCAAAGTCATATCTTTAAGGTGTGAAAAGGAAAGTACAAAATTAAAATCAAGCGTTACTCAGGATACAAAATGGTATTTTCGGATAAAAATTGCTTTTCCTTAGTTTTGGACGCTGAACGTTCCATGTGGCTTTTGTTCTATGATTTGTCAAATGTAACAAATTAGTGGAATAGCGATCAGTAAACAACGTGTGGGTACCATGTGCGAACGCCTTTTATCATCTTGCTTATTTGAAGTTTGGCCTAAAATTGACGGGAATATCGCCTTCTCATTTTATGTACCTGAGTTCGCCTCTGCCCCATAGTATTATCCAATTATGTTAGTGATAAAAGGCATCGACTTAGTTTTTGATGCCTTTATCCACCGCAAACTACGGAAGGAAGTATGTGCGCACCACCCGCATTCTAACAACCTACCAAAAACATACCCTGACCAGCCTCTGCTGGGTAGACTTTTTTTCAAAATTTCACAGAACACGCTCATTCCATATTAGGAAAAGTCGAAAGTTTCAAGACGATAGACGTAATCAGAACGTGGGCGAAAAACTACCGGGGGGCAGAATCTGCCCCCCGCAGGGAATAGGGTTATGCCTTTCGCAATGTTTTCTTCTCCCAGCTTAACCTGCCTTATTTGCACGCTCTACTTTCATATCTGCCCAATTCTGCAACACAAGATCAGAGACCGCGATATTCATGGGCACCATCAACATTGGGGACACGGGGGACATCGCCCCTAGTAATTTGCAGTCATCATAAATACCGTTGTTTCGTACTTATTGCGTCTACGTGCAGCAAATGCCACTACTAGCCGAATCACTTTGAGTGTACTGCACTAAAATGATAGTATGCACATTGTACATTTCAAAGTGCACGCACTTGTATTTTTCTAGCAAATGTCGAACATGTCCGTGAGTTAGCCAACAGCCAACACAAACAGAAATTTGCAACTTCAATATTTTTGTCCAAAATACCGCTGTAGGTCAAGTCGCATACGAAGATTAATGTTATTTCTGATTATTCAATGTCAAGGTCAAAGCAGTCAAATGACAAATACTTCGATATCGACTTATGTACCTTTTGGAAAACGATTGCGTTGACGATTTTTAAAGGGCACCATCGAAAGAGCGCGTCAAAATGAGATGAATTTTCCCGAAATTTATATAAGGTACCTAAGGTCACCAATCGACGGTTTAAACTACCGAAAACCCTAAAACGACTTATGTCCTTTTGTAGACAAACCGATGTGTTCACGAATTTTAAAGGCACCAATCGAAAGCGCGTTCAAACAAAGACGGAGATTTGCCCGAAAATTTCGATTAAGTCACCTAAGGTCACAATCGACGTTAACTACGAAAACCTTCAAAATCGACCTTATTACCTTTTTTGACAAAACATGGTTGCACGAATTTTAAAGGCCACCAATCGAAGAGCGCGTCAAATGAGATGGGGTTTTCCGAAATTTCGATAAGATACAATGGATTGATCATTAACATGGCAATATGTATTTTTTAATATAAAAAGCGAAAACAAAAAGGAAAACAAGCTTTCGCCTTACGGCATCGCATTCGTCTTATTCACATTCATCATGGCACAATAACCATCAAACACATTAAAAATTTCGATTAAGGTCACCTAAAGTCACCAATTCGACGTTCTAACACAAAACCTCAAAATCAACATTCTTGTACCTTTTTGTGGACAAACGATGTGTTGCACGAATTTTTCAAGGGCATAAATCAAAGAAGCGCGTCAAAATGATGGAGTTTTCCCCGAAAATTTCGATTAAGTTCTTCTAAGTCACCATTACCATTACTAACTTTTATCGCAATTTCGGGAAAACCCCCATCTTTCATTTTGACGCCTCTTCGAATTGGTGCCCTTGAAAAATTTCGAGCCAACGCATTGTTTGTCCACAAAAAGGTAACATAAGTCGATTTGAGGGTTTTCGGTAGTGTATTAGTTTTAAACGTCGATTTGTGACCTTAGTGACCCTTAATCGAAATTTCGGGAAATCCCATCTTTATTTTACCCGCTCTTTCTTGGGCCCTTTTAAAAAATTATTGCAACCATCGTTGTACCAAAAAGGTACATAAGGTTGTTTAGGTGTCTTCGGTGATAAACGTCGATGGTGACCTTAAAGACCTTAATGAAATTCGGGAAAAACCATCTTCATTTTGACGCGCTCTTTCAATCGGGCCTTTAAAAATTATTGCAACGCTCAGTTGTCCACAAAAAGTACATAAGGTCAATTTTGAGGGTCGTAGTTAAACGTCGATGGTGACCTTAGTGACCTTCATCGAAATTTCGGGCAAAACCTCCATCTTCATTTTGACGCCGCTCTTTCGTTGGTGCCCTTTACAATTTCGTGCAACGATCTTTGTCCACCAAAAAGTAAATAAGGTCCGATTTTGAGGGTTTTCGGTATGTTAAACGTCGATTGGACCTTAGGTGACCTATCGAAATTTCGGTGAAAAACTCTCTTTCATTTTGACCGCTCTTTCGATTGGTGCACTTGAAAAAACCGTGCAACGCACCGTTTGTCCACAAAAAGGTAATAAGGTCGATTTTGAGGGTTTTCGGTAGTTAAACGTTGATTGGTGACCTTAGGTGACCTTAATAGAAATTTCGAGAAAACCCCCATCTTCACGTTGACGCGCTCTTTCGATTGGTGACCTTGAAAAAAACGTGCAACGCACAGTTCGTCGACAAAAAGGTACATAAGGTCGATTTTGAGGGTTTTCGGTCAGTTAAAACTCGATTGGTTGCCCTTAGGTGAACTTAATCGAAATTTCGGAAAACTTCATCTTTATTTGACGCACTCTTCGATTGATGCCCTTTAAAAATTCGTGCAACGCTCGTTTTTCCACAAAAAGTACATAAGGTCGATATGAGGATTGCTCATTTGCCTTGACCTCTTGGACACTTGGCATTTGAAAATAAACATCAGATTCATTAATCCTCGTATGCGACTTGACCTACATGCGTATTTTGTACAAAAAATATTGACGTTGCAAATTTCTGTTGTGTTGGCTGTTGGCTAACGTCACGGACATGTCGAAACCGTAGAGACACTATTTGCATATGGCCATATTTGCGGTACTATTTATGAAACGGTCTATGCCAAGGGTGACCATGATTTTGTTAGTACACAGCCAAACTAACTACATATTTATTTGTATTATTAGCACGAGTGTTAAAACCTCACACCTCAAAGTGTCAGAGCCCGGGTGAATCAACTTACAGCTACACTGGGTTTGGGCTGTGGTTGTTTATGGCAAAAGTATGCATTCAACCAACAACATGTATTGCATGCCTTGTCTTTGAATGTGCCATTATCAGGCTAGGCCACGTTTCATTTAGTGGTGAGCTATATGATCGTGCTAGTGGAGGCACGATGCGCGATTTTTAACTGTTACGATACGTTTGCAGATCGTATCCATTCATGATATGTATTTTAAGCACCTTATATTATAAGTGTCATGTGTGTATTATGAAGAATTACAACTTCTCCCAACCGTTTCTTTCAAAAGTGGTTGATGTTATTGATGTTGCTTTTGTTGTTGGTGTGTTGTTCTTGTGTTGTTATTGTTATTGTTTTTGTTGTTGTTGCTGCTGCTGTTGTTGTCTTGCGCATGACAAGACAACCCTCAAAATCGACAAATTTGCAAAGCAGCGAATTAGTTACATATTATTACGTCTATTTGAAACAATGCAATAATTTTGTTAGAGCTAATGCGAGGAGCATTACTCTAATGATTAAAACCATTAGGGCTGACGACCTTATCCTAGATGTATAAAATCGTTAAATTAATGATAGACTGTATCGATATTTCGGCCGCATGTCTTTGTCAAATTTGCATATGAATGAATATAAAGTTTACATTAATGACAGTGGTACAACATATTGTGCATCGTATTTGTCGCCGAGTTTTAAACATTTTCAGGTAATTCTCGTGATCGCCTTTTTGAACTATAATTCAAAATGGTGATCACAAGAAAGTTAGGGAGTGAAAAATATCCGACACGTAGATGGAGGTACACCTCTATCTACGTGTCAGCGATTTTTAACTCCTTAACTAATGATACATCTAGGTAAAGTCACAATCATACGCAAACAGACGCAATAGGCACACTTCTCTAGTATAGGCTCTTGTAAAAGCACATCACATTCCCCTTATGTATGTACTACACTACTACATTCATAAGCAAACGCAATCATAGCTGCAGTTCATACCATGCTCTCTCTGAAGCTGAAGCTCAAACACTATCACGGCAAAGCATACTATACTCCTGCTTTCTATCCGATATGCATACGACACTATCACATCTATAGCTCTGCACTGTTCTTACAATGTAAGCACTATACCGCACGCTCATATGGCCATGAGGATCCCTGGGTATTTAATGTAGGCGTCACTCCCTAATCATAATACTTCCAGCAATCTTTCTATCTGGGTGATCCTGGGATTTCTAAAGGATTTTAAATCCATAAAATCTGGGTCGGTAAGAATATTGTCTTTAGGTTGCACGTTTAAGAAATTATCTCTAAAAGGGGTCAGTTGGTGGGTTTGTGTACGGCGTCGCGTCGATGGTCGCTGTAGCGCAGTTGAAGTAGGCGCATGAATCCCCCACATAGGATCCTCCCCTCCCCTGTTGTCTGCATCGCTTACAGTGGATCTCATATAGGTACGACGTTGTTTGGGTGCAATCACCTTTGAAGCCTTGCAAAGACTTGCAAAGATGGCATCTGCGCTGCACCCCCTGAACAGCTAGGTTTACAAATGGAAGATTGCACTAGTATTTTTGCATTTTGTTGTCGTTCTTACCACGCGCACCGACGGGGGGTGGATATCCGCCCCCACCCCTGATATTTTTCAGGGGTAGCGAGAAAATGGTGGTGCGCTGCGCCGCCAAATTTGGCACAACTGTTGGAGCATCAATTACCCACACTTTGTTGAAGTTTTGATCTCTTAACCTCCAAGGTCACGTCGTCAGGTCACACTAAGTGACCTGACCTCAAGTCACGTTTATGAAAGTTTGACATCATGCCAAACCCACAGTAGTTCACCAAATAATTTGAAACTCACAGTGTGTAATAAGGACATGAGTATCTAAAATTATTATATCTCGGGTTTAGAATTTGGTGACCTGAGGTTATGTCAATTTCGTGACCTCACATTAAGTCAATGGGGAAACTTGAAATCCGCATCAATCGAACAAACCTATTTAAATATGGTCATTTTTTAACGATATCACTATTTTGGAGCTAAGCAGCAGAACGCACCCAGCCAGCAATCCCGGTCCGATCCCAAACGGGATTTCCGGACTTCCACTTAGCCACCCCGGTCGGGATCGGATCGGGATCTGTTCGGGAAATGAGACACTTCGTACGGGCTGAAGCGGTCCGGCATTCCCGACTTTGCCCGTACGGTCGCTTGGGAAGTCCCGCACGTTTCCCGAGCCACGAATAGCAAATAC
>VOPJ01011001.1:0-19879 GCA_014673585.1 Semibalanus balanoides
ACCCTGCTCTTATCCCAGGCACAGCAGGCGGACATCTCTGAATAATAAACAGGTCTGATGTTTGTACCTCGTTCGGTTGTCCCTATTATGAACGTGCCTCATTATTGCATCCCAGTTTGTGTGCCATATGTAATGGTGTTTGTCGTAATGCCACAGGCGGGAGTACCCGTGGAGCAGCTGCCAGTGGCTGGTGACCGGTGTGATGCCGAGGGCAGCACCTGGAACGAGGACTGCAATAGATGCACCTGCTCCGGGGGCATCGTGCGGTGCACTGAACAGATGTGCACACCTCGAGAGCTGCCCACCAACGACCAAGGTTCGTCAGGGAGGGCGCGCGACAAACAATTGATTGGTGATATTAAAACGGGCTCGAGACGCGGTTAAGAGGCGTTTACGTTACCGATGCTCAGATTTCCATGTTTCAATTTGGCTGTATTGTACATACATACGTCAAGATCAATCATTTCTGGATAATAGCTTAAAGCTCAGAACATGTACTGATGGAAAATAATGCACCAGAAACTGAGGCGAAAGTCTGGAAAGTAGTAAGTTTTTCCTAAAAAACATCATGCATCATGAACCATTGCATCATTCTATGATGAGCTAGCGTATGTATTTCACCGGCTTAGTACATTAATAACATTGCTGTAAGCATTTTGCATGATGATGCATAAAAGCCACAACAATATCCAAATTTATACTTGAAGTCGTATCTATATCAGTAATCACATAACACATTAGATGCTCATGATATTCGTATGTTTCTAGGTCTCTGTAGCGAGGGTGAGGAGTGAATAACATATCCTCACGTGATGTTCGTATGTTTCCAGGTCCCTGTAGCGAGGGCGAGGAATGGATTGACGAGTGCACCAACCGCTGTAAGTGTATCGGCGGCGAGCCCCGCTGCACGCGGCGGCCGTGCCCTCAGGGCGGCAAGGCCGGGGTGCCGGCCCGATACGTGGTGCCTGACGGCGACTCGTGCGACAATGAGGGCGAGCAGTGGCAGGAGGACTGCAACACGTGCCGCTGTGACGGCAGCCGCGTCTCCTGCACCACTGAGCCCTGTGTCGGTCTGGAGAGAGGCGGTGAGTTGTCATGGACGGGTGGTGGCATAGGGTTAGAGTCAGTGATGGGGTAGCTGTGGTAGTGTTTATTGAATTCCCATGGGCTAATGCGTTTGAGCAATGTGAGCATGATTGGAAAGAAAAGGGATGATTGGTGCTAAACTGAATGAATGGAATGAAGTCGTGCGTAAATTTGGTAGAAATATAGCATTGAATCGGACATTTCTCAATTGAAAGGAGATTTAAGTCAAGAGTGTTCAAATAATACCTTGAATAATCGGGTTATTCACGTCACGTACATACTTTTGCATTTTGAAATCATGCTTGCAATTCGATTTGTTGCATTCCCAGCCAACAATTGACTTGGACACTGATTGGGCACAATGGGATTAATTAAACCATTGTGCCCGATCAGTGCCCAAGTTAATTGTTGGCTGGATTCTCATGTCACAAAATTAGGACCTTCCTCATGTGTCGACATTGATCTAATACCGTGTGCCCCACTCATCAGGTGGCAAGAAGAAGCCGGGTAACTGCCCGTACGTGCCGCCGGGTACGCTGGGCATCTGTATCAACGGCTGTAACGGGGACGACATGTGCAGCGGAGATGAGAAGTGCTGCTCCAACGGCTGCGGAGCCATGTGCATGAAGCCAGGTCGGTCAGCATGGTCAGCCATTGAACGGAATGTTACGGCACACTGGACCCATAGGCCGATCCAGAAAGAGGGATTTTGTCAGTTTGGAGGGGGCCAAATCCCAAAAAGTATCGCACAATTCTTAAAACTCTTCGGATTTCGCTTGCTTATGTATCATTAACTGATTTAAAACAAACTTTCCCCAGTAAAAGTTGCTTAATTTTACGATAATCTCAGGAAATGTGTCAAATTGCGCGATTTGGTGTGTTTTTTTTCGGGGGGGGGGCATGGCCCATGCCCCCCCCCCTTCTGGATCCGCCCATGACCTGACCTACCAATAGGAGCCGCACCGAATTCAAAAACACACCCCTGGACATTCAGAAATAGGACCCTATAGTAATGATATAATATAGGTACTTGTGTTATGGTTGGGCAAGCGACCGGCAAGGTCAAAAAAGCAGTCATCAAGTGGACAATGAAAGCTTTTAATGCATATGACATGAACAATCAGACATTTTCTACGGGAGTTTGAAACATAAGCTGCCAACTTCCTCTCTCATGTATTTATATATGTGACGGTTACATTTTCGTTTTAGCTGATTCCGGGTACATAACACTAACCATAGCCCTTCCTTGTGTCCACGTGTGCTGCAGACTCGTGCTTGGAGGGCATTTCGTGGGCCCAGGAATGTAACGAATGCGACTGTCTCAATGGAGAGCCCATTTGTACCAACAAGATCTGTGCCAGAGACGAGATTCAGTTCGACCAGCCAGCACCAGGGTCTCCAAAGCCAGTCCTTAGGGTAAATGGTAAGTACCGACAGACGCAGGACGACGAGATGCGTCTTACAGATATAACACATAATGCACTTGAACATAGATCCACCGACATCCATTACTACCTATGGATGTCTACATCCATAGATACCTATGGTATCTATGGATGTCAGTGCATAGATCATAATTTGCATCAATATCAAGATATTAAGTGTTATCAATATAATCAATATCAAGAATGCAAACGCTCCTGCAAAACTTCTGAAAAAACGAATATTGCCATATGTTATGTTATACAGCATGCACAAGCGGGTGCAGGGGCGGAACTTCATATCTCTTGGGGAGGGCCCGAGCACCCCCCCCCCCATTATTTCAAATTTTAACATTAGGTCTATGGCGTTGCATGGTAAGAATGGAGTTAAAATCTATCAAATTAACATTAGGGCCCCCCGACCGATTTCATAAAGTTCCACCACTGAACGGGTGTATATTTTTCCGGTAGAGTGTGTCGAAGGCAGCGTTTGGATGAAGGACTGCAACACTTGTGATTGTGTCCATGGAAGGGCATTGTGTACCAAGAAACTATGCCCTTCAAATCCTTCGCCGGTTGACGAGGCCACTGGTAAGATTCCGCTGTCGTTCATTTGCTGTTGCAAATACTAACTGTTCGATGTATGCACAACAATGAACTATTTGGTTTTATACTCTTTTTGCCTTTAGTAAGGAAAATAGTCGATGCATGAGCCAGTAGATCGCTGAGCTCCTGCGCCCTACCATATGTATTGCGTTTCGAGCCTCACTTTTGATGTGCCCTTGTATCGCATCACAACAAACCCCACCTGCTCACATGCTCATTCTTTTCCTCAGATGTTTAAAATAGAATAAAAACGTTTGAGTGAGCATTAAATGTCCCTCTGAAGCGCCCCTGACTGGCTATGTCTGCCTGTGTGACCGTAGGTGAGTGCAGGGAGCACTCTGTGTGGAAGAAGGACTGTAACCGATGCCGCTGCATCGGAGGTCGAGCGGTGTGCACCATGAAAATATGCGGCCCGAAGCCCGTCAAGAAGCCAGGTACGGCACAGTGACTGGCCCGGATGACTGAGATATCTGGCTTTCTAGGCTGTAAGCTGAAATAGTGATTACAGCGAAGCGCGAAGCGCGGAGCGAAGTCCTCATTGAATACCGGATTTTGCTCACATATAAGCGGCCGACCCGAACCCGGGCCCGGCCAGACGCGCACGCTTGGTCGACCCGCTTATATCTTTTGAATCCCCGCCTCCGATTGAACAAGCGGTTTTCCGCCATCTGATAGCTCCTTCAATGACATTATGATTATTTACAATGTTTTTTTATCATGTGAGGTCAGCAATTGGCGTGACCCGTGCCGCGGTCAGGGGTGTCAGAAAAGTATTATCCTGCTGTAGCTGAGAAATGCGGCTGGCCTATAAAGCTAAAAATTTGGTGTGTGGCTGGAGACCAACACCCATGGCAATGTTGCATCAGGTCAACTCTGGGCTCACACTGCACGTGCGCAAACGTGCACCTGTTCCTCCGCGATGCGAAAATTTGCATGCAAAACCATCGTTGAATACCGGAGCCTAATCTCGGCAACCAAAAAGTCGTTTAAAGAACGGTCAAACGACAGACGCGTACAGAAACGACCCGCACCGGCGTAGCAACTTAAGTGTCGATCAGTAGCCGCGTGGAACGTGCAAAGTTATGGCTATAATTTAAGCGAAATCATAAGCTCTTAATGACGTCCCTTCAATTTAAATCAGTGTTTCAGCACCTTAAGGGAACGTGGAAAAGCGCATCGACAACAACACCAATCTGTACAATGTACGTCTCTAAAATGCATCCAAGAATTGAGGTTTTTATGCAGTATTTCGCTGTTAAATCAGCCTGTAATATTTGTTTGACGATTCTATAAACATTTCCTCATACACCGGCCGTAGCTTCAAAACCAAAGGGTGCTAAGAACGATAAAAATGACTGCAGCTGTAAACGCAATCAAATCCATCTAATACCCACCAAAATAATTTTTGCCTACAAACATGAAACTTATTAATGCAAATTAAAAAATAACGGCTGCAAAACCTATTTACGTTCCTTTAATATCGTTTCAGTTCGGATCTATTTGCGACGGAAAACAACACATAGCCGAAAATAATTAACAAACCGCATGCTTTGCACAAGACGAACCTCCGTTGGACCGGGTGATAAATTGACGCGGATTTATTTCGGACTCCGCTCGTCCTTCACGCCGTTTAGGCGTCTTACTGGTCGTACATTGCGGGCTGTTATGACTTCATAAATCCCTGGATACATATGAAGCATTTACCGTCTGAAAATGTTGATAGATATTTATAAAAAATGTTGAGGTACAAAATAGGGCAATACAACAGTACAAACATGATAACAAACCAGAGTGCATACCTACCTCTCAACCAACGGTTCCAGGATCACGAGTAAAGCAAGCCGCTATTCTCTGTCGCTTTGAACTCCCGCTTGTAAGCCAGTTGTGAGCTGAATAGCGTCGCCGCCATGTTCACAGATGCGGGCGACATCTGTCGGATGCCGCCGGTCGACTTGGCGAAGCAGAAGTGTACCGGCTTCATCCGGAGGTGGACGTTCGACTTCGCCACGGGCAAGTGTCGCCGCTACGTCTACGGAGGCTGCCACGGCACACAGAACCTCTTCCGCACCCGCAAACAGTGCAAGAAACGCTGCCAGGCGGGTAAGTGGCCAAATGCGGGAACTGACGGATAATGTGTTGGCTTCTGTTGCCACGGAGACTGCGGGTCCGGTAGACAATCCAGGTTCTGTGGTGTGGTTTACCTTATATGACAATTGACATGACACAGTGCATCCTACTACATTGCTGAAGCATGGACAACATTTATATGTCCTTTCGGCTCAACAACCGGGAACATGATGCAGCTGACTCGTTTCGAAGCACTGGATCAGTGTTCTATCTTTGTGATGTGGTGATGTCTAACTATCTGCACATTCGATGTCGTCCATCTCGTGAAGGACCTTCGTCCCTGTCTGACGGCCGCGGCGATCCTCAGCTGCGGTCCAGACCAGTCGGGCGGCCGGCCTGTCGCCTCCCGTGGAGACCGGGCCCCTGCTCGACATCATCCCGAGGTCTTCCTTCGACACCAGGCCAGCAAGTGCAGCGCAGTTCGGTTACTCCCGGCTGTGGAGAAATGGAAATACTTTCAGACGCTCGACTCTGCATCGGCGTATGTGGCGGCACCTACAACCAGTAAGAAAGGTTAGCTCGAGAAATCTTCTGTGATAGTGCTATTGATTTCATGCCGAATCTTACCAAACGAGATATTCTGTGTTCTGAAGTAGCATTATGCTTGATTAATTTTTACGTCAATATTTGTCTGCGACAACTAAGGACTTGTTGTTGTGCCTATGTTTGCAGATAGCCATTGCGACAGAAGGATGTGTCCATGGTCTCTGTACCAGCACTATACGGAGCAAGGCTGCGACCCTGTGTACGAAAACCAAGCCTGCTGCCCAACCAGGTTTGAATGCCGTAAGTGTGTCTTGTTTATTGAGTAGTTCAGTTAAACTTGATTATTGATTCCCAATTACTTGTGTACTCCTAGAGTCAACAAATTCATGTGCCGCAAAATTTTGGTACGTGTCTCTCGACCATTGACCTTATCCGACCGGGTCAAATACTCTGGCCTTGCCATCGGAGGAGCTTAAAGCGAAACCATGGCCATTCTTTCAAATCGTTTGTAATGTTGCTAAGAACTTTGAAATACTGAATAAGGACATTTTTTTTGGCTACCAATTGTCAAGATGTTTTTAAAAAAGAAAACAATATAGTTGGAAAGCATACATATAGACTCGCGTGACGCATATGCAGTCAAGAGCGGATCCAGGATTTCTTAGGAAGGGGACCGCAGGCCAATTTAGGGGCACCTTCCAATGAGAGGCGCCCTGTAATTCTGCTATGAGGCGCCAAAGTGATCTGAGAGGTACCCTGTAGTCAGAATAGAGACGCTGAGTGCTCACGGGCTGTCCATCGTCGGGGTGCCTGACGGCGCCCGGCGACGGACAGCCCATGGGGCGCCCTGCTGGCGTTCTGGCGAGGGGAGGGCCGCGGCCCTTGCGGCCACCCCCTGGATCCACCACTGTATGCAGTATATAAGTGGTGCAGATTTGAAATTGACTCATGTTGTGGCATTGTGTGCTTCAAAACAAACGGTAAAAAACTCGGTACTTATGTAAAAAATAAGTATCGAAAAACGAACTCAAGTCAATAAGACCACTAACGAAGTATACGAGTCAGTCATATTCTCTGTACTGTTGTATTCCTGTGACGTAGACTGTACCGCAGTACACCAGTGCTTTGCGGTACAGACTATATCCTGATATCTAAGTATTAAATCCACTGCATTCCTGTGCTATAGACTGTACCGCAGTACATCAGTGCCTTGCGGTACAGTCTACGTTCTGACGCTCTAACACTCTAACTAAAGCTAGCTAGTAGCTACCTTGCTATCATGCTTTGCACTGGCGGATCCGGGGAGGGGGCCAACCAGGCCATGCCCCCCCCCACCAACAGCCTCGAAGGGGGCTTACATGTAATATGTCTTTCTCCCTCCAAAACGTCAACAATTTTCGTAAAATTGCCTTTGCAGCTGTCAAAATCCTGTTATTTACAGTGAAAAAACTAAAAAATGTCGCGACGCTTCGGCGGCCAATGAACGAGTTTTGTTATTGCTTATAAAATTCGAAAAAAACGGAAAAATTAAATCCATTAAGTGTCTGGCAGAGGCTTTCCCTGGCAGTTATTGCTTCCCAGGGCCCAGTCCTTCAAAAAAAACGTTTAGGCGGACATGTTACTGGTCTGCCGAGCTCCAAAAAAGCGACGCGAACGCAAAAGCGTAAACCATCGGCCACCTGAAAGTGCTTCAGTTGGTGCAACTTTGCTTGACGAAGAGCTAAATAAAGAAAGGGGCCAGAACCCGGACCCATTCCCCAAATCATCGCCCACCAGGATCCTTCAGAATCCACAGGGACTGTTAATGCGCGGAAAGTCCCGTCCTGCTCTTGAGCTACAAACCATTTACACTATTACCAGTTTCTTGTTACATTCGGTACTATAGTAATGTGGTATAGGTCAATGGTACATTAATATGTCAATGCACTAGTTGAGTGCTGAACTTCATTGGTCATCGTGATTTACTTCCAAGGCTAATGCAGGTATATGAAAAAACTACCTTCATTTAAGATGTTTTTTCATCCAACCAATGTGCACCAATTAACAAAATTAACCTTAAGGCTTGGCTCCAATCAGGTCTGATTCCAATATAAAAAATGACGTTTACAATACATTTTTTATACGCCGCTTCGGCGGCGTCACATCGGTAGCCATTGTCACAACAAGGTCGGTCAAACGAAGCCATGGTCATTCGGGTTTCGGTTCGTCGTAACGCTGAGTTGAAATAAATAGCATTTTTGCTACTTATCCTCTTCAAGACCGGAGGCCCTCCGCCTACACTTCTGGGTTTTATCAGGCAAATCCGTAAAAATGTCGCGCTGCTTTGCGGCGCTCAATAACTTAAGCACCTACAATATCATGGAAATCCATATTAAAATGCTGTTAAGACATTTTTTAGTCATTTCAGCCGAACCCAACTTATAAATTTCGGCGACGCCCTTGCGAGTTGGTCTGAGATGAACGTTATTACTACTTATATGTGTATATTCCAATTTCCATAGCATATATGCAACAAAGTATCGCGTCCTGATGTTTTTTTTCTTCAAAAAATAAAAAGCTCAAAAACAAAAATAAGGTGACCGGTTCAAATACGGAGAAAAAACAATGGGGGGTACCTTCTTGTAAAAAAGTTTGCACCCCAAAAACCGACGGCTGGATCCGCCAGGTGTCGACTGGGCTGCTTATCACGTTCGTATTTGCTGATAGCATTACAATGCATAACCTAGCACATCCTATTACTCCATTCGAAGTACCTATTATTGCTGGCCATTTGTGCGTTCAAGTTGAGAAGACAATAATATTGTTTCTTCTCTTGGGCAATGAATTGCATGAAAAGAGGTAATTCGTCATGACTCCAATGACTCCACAAACTTGTACTATTGGTTCCAAAATAAGCGTCCCGCTGGGTTGGCCGGCACAGCAGTTAAAGGGAATATACCGGCACCGCCTTGTGAAAAATATGTGGATTGATGCAGATGAGTGCCCAGATGAGTGACTCTCATCTCCATCATTTCTCATACTTTTCCCAAGGCGTTATATTCCCTTAAACTGCTGTGCCGGTCAGCCCCAGCGGGACACTTATTTTTGAAACCAATAGTACGAACAGTCCATACAAGTTTTCGGAAGGCTCGTCAACTTGAACGGACACTGTTCCGTACTGTCCGTAGTGGTGACGACGCCCATACGACCTTGTTTACGCCTGTTGCTCCCCGCTCTTCTTACAGCCGCCATCCGGGAGTCGGGTCCGGATGCGACTTGTTTACGCCTGCTGCTCCCGCTCTTTTTACAGCCGCCATCCGGGAGTCGGGTCCGGAGAAGTGCAACTACCGCGGCCGAGAGTACTCGAACGGTGACCCGGTGCCGGAGGCGAGTCAGCTGGACCCCTGCAAGCGCAACTGTCAGTGTATCAGCACGCCGGGAGATGGCGCGCGGATCGACTGTGCCGAGGTCGACTGTCCGGCCAGTGTGTGGAACCAGATCTCTGCCGGCTGCCTGCCGCTCTATCTGCCCGACCGCTGCTGTCCCGTCAGCATCGACTGCCGTACGTACGAGACATAGACATAGACATTAGATATGTATAAGACCTGCTACAATCGACGACTTGTTGCCGTTACAGCCTCTCGTCATAAGATAAAACATACGAGGAGGGTGGTCCAAAACACGGTAACAGACATACACGCACACACACTCATATGTCCCGCGCACACGCCTGTCGTATAAAATACAATAAGGGTATTTACGAGCAGGTCATGCGGTCATACTCTCGTACTCACTCGCCACGGTATCACAACGACATCATAACCAACATCATAATCACGTTAATTGCAAGTAGAATAAGCTCACAGGTACTCAAATCCTGAAGAAAGTTTATCACACAAATGTCATACATGTTGTTAGCAGGACAATGCCAACTGTCCGCTGATGACCGTCTGATGGTTTGTAGCTTGTCTGGTATAGTTGCTAGACTTTGGACGTGCCTACAGGCTTGTCAGGTTAATTTATGTGTCCACTTAGAACAATGCAGAGACTAGGGAGCACTGAGCACTCAGCAATGCACACTGAGCATGCATTACGAACGTGTCTCTACCTGCAGGCTGCAACTAACCCATGTCATTGTTACCCCTCAGCCTCCGAAAGGAAGAAGCGTTCCGCCGGCCTCAGCCAGTCCAGTCAGCCGACCCTGTGTCTGGTGGACGGACACACGTACAGCGAGGGGGACACGGTGCCGGGCCGCAGTGACCCGTGCCTCCGCTGTGTCTGTACCGGTCAGCCGGGCAGCACGGCCGGGGTCACGTGTCGACGCACCGAGTGCCCCTTCATCGACGCCGAGTGAGTGGCCGAGTGAGTGGACGTCGCTGACGTCCGCGCTGGCTGGGTCAGCTTCTAATGCTGATATGACGAACCAGGACAATACAGTTGGTAAATGATTATAGTTGTAAAAATAGTCGTCGTCTCTGTCTGATATCTTTATGTCCCTCTCTCTCTCTAAAATAATTATCTTTGTTCACAGAATGGTGGTGCGCGAATGTGTTCCCGTTCAAAACTCGGATCAGTGCTGTCCAGTGGACTGGAAATGCCGTAAGTTGTGTTGCCTGCTATGTCGATTTTACCTGATGATCAATATGTAATTTGACAGATGAACATAAAATGAGTATATCCTTAGCGTGATATAAAATGTAATTGATTATGTATTGTTTGAAGAATTGTAGTATGTCACGTAATGATCATCGCAGCAACGGATCACATTTAGTGACAAGTTGCGTAGATTGTATCTTAGAGACTACCTAGCTGACAATGTATTGATGTATTTCAGCTGGGGACATGACGCCACAACAGAATAAACCGCCAATGGAAGCAAAACTAACTGATAAGACTCACTCGGCGCAGCCGGCACCGACACATACAGGTTTGCTCATGGCAGAGATGTTTTCGACATGACGACAATGAATGAACAATGCGGTGTATATTGTTGTGGTGGTTTTAATTGAGTGCGGTGTTATTTAGTCATTGCCGTAACAGGAAATGAGCGCAATGTTTCTGCTTCTGTTCACCAGTTTTGCCTAAGGTCTACTTTTGGCTTTAAAGAACATGAACCCAGGTAACAGATACCGTTGTAACAACGTTGTGAAACATCAAGATTTGAATTTTACGTTTTAACAACGTGCGACAACGTCGTGAATGTGTGAAAGAAGAAAAGTTGGTATAAACGTCGCTGTAAACGTTACAGCAACGTTGCATCGTCACCATGTCACAACTTTGTTCTAAAAAAACTTGGGAAGAACACTCGCAATGTGGTCAATTATCTAAATTGAGCTATTCACCATCTTACTAAAGAATTAAATGATCGACCACGTAAGTCACGTTAGCTATCTTGTCAAAAGTAACGTTGTAGCAACGTTTTTCAAACGTTTTGTGAGAAGTTGAAAGGGTAAACGTTGTTGCAACGTTCCTGGGAGTCTACAAAATTACACTATTCACAACGTTGTGTACTTGTGTTACAACCCTGTCACAACGTAGCGACAACGTCAAATTGTTAGCTGGGAAGCTAAGTCTGTCATTACGTCAGTCTGTGATTCATCAGAAAGAAATATCCCTCGAAGAATATGTGTTTGTTTCAGCCAGTTCCGTTACGTTAGTGACTGCATGGATGTTTAAAGTGGACGAGCATGCATGGTTAAAAAGAGGGCGTAACGAAGGGGTGAACTCTACATACTTATATTCTATTAATATTTGATTATTTGCGGCCCCTCAGTAATAACTGGTGTATATCGTAGGGAATACTTCATACTAATGCCCAAAACAGTATAATTTCTGGCTGAGTTCCAGTACATTTCTTCAATGTTATATCATATATTAAAGGCAACAATTGTGTTCATCCATCCACGGTATGCCTTGGTGTAACGTATCCAGGTTACCCTCTGTTAGTCTGTCATGACCTTAAACTTCAGCGGCTTCCCTTTGGCACGCACATATTTTGCCCGCCGATAACTCGATTCCCAGACAACATTACCATGTGACAGCTTAGCTAACACTGACTTACGTGTTCCAGCCGGACTTGTTCCTCGGAGCCAATGTGTACGTTCGGTAGCCAGAGTGTGGTCCGCGGCTTCCGGTTTGACGTGGACGACAAGTGTACCGTCTGCGAGTGCCTGACGCCACCCAAACTCACCTGCCACAAACTGCACTGTCCGCAGATCATCCCACGGTGGAAGCTACCGCCAGGTAACGACACAGTAGTGTAGGTAGAGGGGTAGAAACAATTCGACCAAGTCGATACTCATTTCAATTATATGCATAGGTATTTAAGTAATTCATTCATAGTTCAGTTGTTTGGCAGTCACTGACAATATAGGTCAGACTAAACTATACATGCTAAAACACTGTCATTTTCTGTCACCGGGTGCTTTGAAACTGTCAGCACCGCCAGTCAACTCCGCATCGAAGACCAAATCTACTTCTCAGAGGGTTTGATGACGTCAATGCTCGTTTCTGACGTCACCAGGCAGCCAGAGCAGTGTATGTGTCTACCGCGAAGGGGACCTGGACGCCTGCTGCCCTGAGGTGGTCTGTGAAGCCCCCGTGGAGACGCCACCCGTCCTCAGCCCAGAGTGTGACGGCAAGCAGTGTCATCTACCGGCCGGCCGCGAAGGCTGTAGTGCGGTGTACCGGGCGGGAGAGTGCTGTCCTCAGCTGGAGTGTCGCCATCCGCCAGTGAAGCAGGACCCAGCAGGTAGGGGCACTCAGCTGCATGTACTTCCCCATCCACACGACCTCAATATACGATTCTGGGAGACACACACGAGAGGCTGAATGCGCTATAATTATTAGACAATAATAATGTTATTGCATGCTGCTTTAAGACCATGCATACATACACATATAGGTACACACGATGCATACGTATGTAATTGTATACACATGATAGCAAGCTAGGCCCGTCCAACACGCAAGGGTGGCGCCACCTTAAGAAAGTAAGGGGGGGTCAAGGCCTTTTCTAAGGAATTTTCACTGGGGGATTGCCACTGACGGATCTAGGCTTCGAGTTTGGGGGCAAACATTTTGTTCAATTTTGTCAGCGGAAAGTCGTTGACGGGGAGGGTGGGGGTGGCGTGGCTTCGGGCACTGCTGGATCTAGGCCCCTTTTTTGGGAGGGGACATCTTTTTGTGGCAAAAATGATTCCTCTTTTTTATCCACAGATTTGGTCCAGTTACATTATTTTGGTAATTTGAGTTTATTTTGTATCGGAAAAACAAACGCGATTTACCGTGGCATATGCACATATAAGTACTAATAACGACTATATCATCCAAACTCAAAGGGTTATGTCCGATTATTTGTCAGTGGGCCCGTGGGGGTTGGCTGAAAGAAGAAGAATAAAAATTGTGCACTATTTTTTCATGTGTTTTTTTTTTTTAAACTTTGAAGCATTTTTTAATATGCATTTCCATGTTATAGTAAGCACTTAATGGTATTTAGTGCGGTAAAGCGGCGCGAAATTTTCACGAGCTTGCCTGATAAAATCCAAGAAGTATAGGTGGTGCGGGGAATTTTCACCTTGTAGAAAGAAAAATGCTGAAATATTTTGCATTCAATTCAGCGTTACGACATACCTAAGACGATGACAATGGCTTCGATATGACGATGGCCACCGATGTGACATCGCGAAGTGGCGTTAATTTGAAGTCGTGGGAAACGTCATTTTCTTACTGGAACCGGACTGTGACTGGAGCCAAGCCTTATGTAACCTCAGTGCGTCGCTTTGTGCATGGTGTGGACCTCTACACATATTGTGCGTTTAAAGGTGCGGTACAAAAGTGTTTAAGCGAACTTTTTGCCCAATGATACAGGAAAGTAGCAACATAGCATAACACATGAATGCGCTGAGAAACGGCACGAGTTTTTTACCCGTGTATAATATAATATGTAGTTAAATTGCGCCACGGAGCGGTGTGGAAATATTTAGTTTTATTTCCTGCACAACAGCGTTTTACTGTTCAAAAGCACAGAGTCCCTTCCGATCGTCTATAGGGGCCCCCCAAGCTTTTCAACGCCCTTCCGACCTGTTCAGGGACTCATCTGGTATCTGCGAAAAGACGTGATGCGGGAGTTGATGGTTATATAGATTACATACAAAGAGGACTTACGCCACACAAATATTAAATCGGAGCTTTCTAGTGTATTGTAACACCTTTCGTGAGCGATTAAGAGGCATTCGGGTACAGTTCGTTGCTCGTCTCAAGGACGAGCAATGACCTGCTATTCGTTTTCATCGAAACCTTTATCTATGGCACAGAGCCAGTCATTATACATTTGTAGTTACCGATCGCTTTTTCTTGTGAGGCTTGATCGCTGGGGAGGGGGCAAACAGGTCACTTAATGCCCTTGGGGACATGGCCCTATATGCCCCCCCCCCCTGGATCTGCCAGAAGCGTCGGGTCGTCGACGCGAAGAAACGTTGAGAAAACGCGTTTTTTACCGTCGACTGGGGGATTCTTGCGTCTACTGGGGATTCAATTTCATTTCCACTGCGGGACAAATCCCAGTGAACATGTTTAAAAAGGCCCTGGGGCAGGAGTGTCGGAAGCATTTAAAGTGGTTCTTTCATGCAATTTTTTGTTTTTTTTTTTTCAATAGGCTAATGTTAAAATCCGAAAATGTTGGGAGGACAGCGTTCCCGTCCCCCACCCTTTTGGCGCTGCCCTGCCCAACACGGGTGCTTTGTCATGCGTTGCGTTCCGTCACGTCTCGATGCGTTGCAATGCGTTGCAATGCGTTGCAATGCGTTGCAATGCGTTGCAATGCGTTGCAATGCGTTGCAATGCATCAATCATTGAAACGCAACGCATGGAAAACGCACCCGTGTGGGGCGGGCCTAGCATCCGAACTCGAGAATGCGCCAATGTTAGTAGAATAGGGTTTTTAACTTATTGAATTGCGAACCGAACGGTTTACCTTGTTGAACTTTGCTGTACCTTGTCACCTTGATGGTTTACTTTCAGTTGACATTTCTGGCCTAGCACTGCAGAAGCAATGTTCCAAATGATATAGAATTAAAACATTATCGACAGGAAGATTGATTACCGTGCTGTCGCCTAGATTTGGGTGACTAGTTTCCCTTGTTTGGATATTGTGATTAAATCTCGAATCTATATTTAGCAATACATAAGTGCTCCGCTATGTTGGCATAGTTCTGTATCGGGACATCAATCTAGGATTCCAGACTGGATGTGCAGGTTCTGGTAACCGAGGCAGCCCGGCCTGATCTCCAAAAGTCCAGCTTTTCCCAGACCCTGCAGTGTTAGTGATATCGTGTGTGATGTGTCGTGTGTAAAGTGATCTGATGGGTAGGTAGAGGGTGTGTTCACGCCGGGTCCTGCCGCCATGGCCACGCCCTCACAGAAACACTCAGGTTCGGTGAAGACGAGAGAAGCATAAGAATGCATAGAAATACCGCCTAGGGAGATTGAGTTGTTTCTATAGACGAGATCAAAGTTTCGCTGGCCTCCTCACTTTTCGCA
Source organism: Semibalanus balanoides (assembly GCA_014673585.1). Lineage (NCBI taxonomy): Eukaryota > Metazoa > Arthropoda > Thecostraca > Balanomorpha > Balanidae > Semibalanus > Semibalanus balanoides. The sequence continues at coordinate 15,246 of VOPJ01011001.1, forward strand.
TCTTCGTCACGTCACGCTCCTGGCGTGAAGTCCAATGTAACCGGAGCGTGGCCTTTCCGGCGCCTGGTTCTCATAGCCATCCGATACATTTCAAGTTCGAGGTGATGTTTGATTTGATGTTTTTGGTGATAAGTTTGAGGTGAAAAGAATACAAATACTTGTACTGTTTCAAGTTTCAAGCATTATCTTTTTTCTAAAGTCATGTTCACGCGTAGTTTAGCAGACGAACGGAGGACACCAGTCTGAACACTGTGCGCGTTTTCAGATGAGTTGCAGTGTGAGCCGGCCGAGTGCGCCAGCGACTGCCGCGTCTCTCGGGACCAGTACGGCTGTCCACGGTGTGACTGCAGCGACGCCGGTGTCCTGCTCGACCTCAGGTCGGCGCCGGTCGTGTGCCAGCGCCAGTTCTGCCCCGTCGGCTGCACCAGCCACTACGAGCACGGCTGCATCGTCTGCGAGTGTGCGGTGAAGAGGCCGCTGAAGAGGATGGTGCCGACGGGCGCACCGAGTCTGACCACCTCCCCATGTCCGCCCGTCACATGCCGGCCGCACTGCGGGTATAGACGCGACACCCACGACGGATGTACCGTGTGTGACTGTCCCCCAACCACGACCCCAACGCCACCAACCCGACCTTCGTGTCCAACTGTCACCTGCATGCCTCACTGTGGCTATAAAAAGAGCTCCAACGGTTGCACAGTATGTGACTGTCCACCAACCACGACCCCAACGCCACCAACCCGACCTTCGTGTCCAACTGTCACCTGCATGCCTCACTGCGGCTATAAAAAGAGCTCCAGCGGTTGCACAGTATGTGACTGTCCCCCAACCACGACCCCAACGCCACCAACCCGACCTTCGTGTCCAACTGTCACCTGCATGCCTGGCTGCGGCTTTACACGGGACTCCAACGGTTGTAGAGTATGTGAATGTCCCCCGACTCCGTACCTGCCATGCCCGCCGCCTCAGCCCTGTCCCTGTTCCCAATATTGGTGGCGCTGGCACTTCTCTCCATGTTTCACGTGCGACTGCGGCATCATGTGGCGGATCTAGGTTTCGTTTCGAGTTTGGGGGGTCACAAATTTCGACGGTGAAAAATTGTTGAGCAGGGAGGGGGACGGGGGTGAAGTGTCGGGTCGTCAGCAGAATCCTATTTTATCTCGTGTGAAATTGGTTTGCGAAGGGGACATGGTCCACGTGCTAACGTACCCTCTTGGCAACGTCCCAGAACCCAGCGATGCAGGGGTACAGTCTGTTTAATATGTATCATAGATAACAGTAGTAACAGTAGTACTACTCTTATCTATGTATGTATCTTTCCTTTTTAGTTTCTAAAACTCATCTAATTTCACTTCTGTGTACATGAAGGACTGATTTAAGAGAACATGTGGTACCTACCTACCTAGGTACCACAAGTTACCTGGAATTAAAGATGGCGGATCAAATATCACATGGTAGTAGGTACAGGGACGTAGCCAAGGGCGGGGGCACGGGGCCATGCCCCCAAGCAAAATCAATTCAGACTAGATAGAATGGGATCATCTGACGACCCGACCCTACCCTCCCGGTCAGCAGCATATGGCTGAGGACATTTTTTTCCGACGTACCCTCCCCCTGACAAAACTCCTGGCTACGTGCCTGAGTAGGTATTGTTTACAAATAGGTACACTCTTTTCAGCAGAGCTAAATGCTATATTTTCACTCGATATGGTCAGTTTTATTGTCTGCACATAGTCAACATGCGCGAGAGGCAGCCTGGCACGTGGAAAGTGTGCTTCAATTAATGATGTCGATAACGTGTCAGAATCTTACCACCGAACGTATTGTACTCATGACGTGCACATACGACAGACTCATTACTATACCTGTCTATATACCCCCCCCGCCCCATCGCGCAACATCCAATAACTGACTCCGATCCAAAGGGAAGGCTCTGTTGCTGGCCACGTGGCCAGCCTCACGCGTCTTCGACCGTCCCAGCCCTGAGGGCAGTATAAGCCCTGGCCCAGTCTCCCCGCACCTGACGCCGCGCTAGTTACCAGTTTCGCCGCTAGATGGCAGAGGTGCTGCCAGTTATCGCGGACGCCGTTTGTGGGATACAGTGGCGGCGACTATGCTCCCGAACTGTGTCCTTAGACGCTGGAGAGTGATGATGGATATAAGACATTTAATTGACCTGACAAGTGTGCGAGTTGCCATGCAGAACCTAGTAGCAGGGTTGGACTGCTGTCTGCTGGTCACCGAGAGGGGCCGGACACAGAGGCGCCGGACACAGAGGCGCTCTGTCAGTCTGAGGCGCCGTCCTGTCTGTCATGTCCGGTGTCGGTGCTGCCCTCGCCCGGTGATGCATTGTCCGTGCTGTGCTGTGTGAGCTCGCGCCAGGTGGTACGGGATAATGAGTCAGGGTGCTGATGTTGAGCTACCCGCCGGTGTATTATGTTAAGTAAATATATGATATCGACATGGATCGTGTTCGAAAATTAAACAGCGGCGCTATCGAATGAAGATTCAATAGCGCTCAATAGTGTTCAATAGTGTTCAAAAGATAGAGTTGTGTTGTGAAGCAGAAATGAGTCACAAACAGAATCGAATCACCAGAGAAGTCGGCTCTAAGAAGGTATTTAATTCATATTAAAATTATGATTTTATCCTAAGATAAATGTATGCACATAGACGTCTATAATAATAGCAACATATTCATATTTTGATTTATTTACGGATTTTCATACGCTTCAATTTCATTCAAACTCACACTAAATGTTCTCCATGGGCATGGCGAGACGATCTCGCCGGTTCATTATTTCCGTGGCAACGGAAACAGTTAGGCTGATAGAGCACCGGAAACAAAAAGTATGTTTTTAATCATACATTTCAATTTCGTTCAAACTCACCAAATGTTCCCCATGGTGAGACGATTTCACCGGTAAAATGTGACCATGTTTCAGTCATCACGGAACTATTTTACCCAGGTGGTGACACCGCTTGAGCGCCATATATGTAGCCTCGTCGGAGCCGGACAGGCTGGATGTGACGTAACTGGAGGCAGAGTGACGTAAATGAGGCAGAGGTCCGCATATATGCAGCCTCGCCTCGGAGGCCCGACAGGCTGGATGTTGACGTATGGAGCAGAGTGACGTAACCTGGAGGCAGAGGGTCGCCATTATAGCAGCCTCCGTCGAGCCGGACAGAGCTGGATGTGACGTCCACTCGGAGCAGAGGCTTGACGTAACTGAGGCAGAGTCACATATTAATACATCCTGGCGCCTCGTCGAGGCCGGACAGCGCTGGAATGTGACGTCAAACGCTGAGGCAGAGTGAACGTAACTGGAGGGGCAGAGCGCGCAGTACGCACGCCCTGCGCGACGTCCCGTGACACGCACTCGCCGCGGCCGCCAATATGACTCGCGCCTCAGAAGCAGAGGGGTCTCGCCCCCCCCCACTTTTGGACGGGGTTGTGCCCCCTCTTTGGTGAGGCTAATCTTACCCTCGGCTTGGCTAGAGCCCCCCCCCCCCCTGCCTCGTTATCTTTCGAACCAATAACCGCAGCGAGACGCACGAAGCGGCAATCGAAAGCTCTTAATGAGACCACTCTAAAGCACACGCAATTTTTTCTTCTTTAAATAAGGTCACATGTCAGGTCACAGTCAGGTCAAAGGTCAAAGGAGTTTTTTATTTGAGTTTTTGGGCCATACTTTCCATCCAAAGCCTTATATTGAGACTATTATCGCACAAAGTGCTATCAACGGTACGATACATCTCCCGTACCAGCAAAAGTGAAATTGTAAATAAAGGTGAAGGTCAAGTCAAGATCAGGTCAAATCGGAACACTATTGGCAAGTGGTTATGCGACACATGTTTTATGGGCTATCTTATACATAATTCGATTATAGCAGCAATTTGCACACCTGACCCGATATAAGATCAAGGTCAGGTCATAAAAGGTTAAAATTTGAAATGAATCAATTTAAATACAAAATGCATGTTTCGTATCCAGTTTTGTCTCAGCAATACAGTGGTGTCATTTATTTTTGTGCCTCTGGTCCCAAAAACGTACTTTCAAAAATGACGTCATGAGATACCTACCTAGATATACCTAGCCCGCGCACTGCAGGGGGTTAGCACCGAACACAAACTGGAGGGAGGATTTCCGTCCCCGTCAGATCTGGAAAACAACGCAACGTAGCGACAAGCAAAAAACGGAATTAGATAGATCAAGCGAGCTCTATCGAAAGTATAACGATCTTTTCTTAGATCAGGTCAAAATTGAGGTCATCAGCGGTCATCAAAGGTCAGATTTTCCGGGTCTAGTACTTCGCTCCAGAAACCGCCAAATATCTCGGAAATTATGAAAGCTAGGAACGATCAGTAAATATCATATAAAATCTCTTAAAAAATACAACTAGCGATATGTCCTCAGATTCTTGATAAGGTCGATAGCTTAGGCTTCAGAGGTAAAAAAGGTTAAAAAGGTTCCTTTTGGCAAAGCTGTTTTTCGTGAATAGCATTTCACCTAACAACGAAAGGAAAGTAATTTTAACGCCATCGTAATTATTTTATTACACTTCATCAGGTTCATCCACACGATTGAGGTTATTAGTGAAGTAGTGTCGGAGTCAAATTTACTCCAGTTTCGA